>MCJB01014080.1:150005-184190 GCA_002018475.1 Nicotiana obtusifolia | reverse complement strand
AAAGGGGGGGGGGGGGGGACATCCTCCATGGTGATCTAGCTCAATTTAAGCTAAAATAATGCTGTCCATGTCGCGAGTCAGTAAATATTGATTGAATATGGGCTACAAGCTGACTTGAAAATTAGGGCTTCTGATATTTGGAGATGATATTCTTAATCTAAAAAGACGAATACATGTCATTTTCTCTATCCTGAACCAAAAGTTTTGCACACAATAAAATCATTTATGCAGAAAAATTAAGCTGAAGGACATGGTAACTGTTAGAATCTGGAGAGATTGAGTGCCCTATAAAATCTGACAGGAGCTTTGGAATGCAGATGCCCATTTCTTTTCTTGCTAATTTCAGATGGTCTTCTTATCATGCTTTTCCCACCTCTCAGAAGAACCGAAAATTTTGTCTTTCTAACTAGATGAAAATGAATTCGGCACAGAAAATGGATAAGTCAGTTGCATACAGCTTTATTCCAAGATATCCAGTTCCTTTAATTCATATTATTTTGTTGAGGTGCGCCGGTGGAAGTGCCTGTTTAACTGATTCACTATCTAGTTCTTTATGCTTCATTTCTCTTTTCTGGTTCTCATAATCTTGATAATGAGCAAGAAGAATGATGTCTTATTAGCAATGAAGCGAAGACATTACTTTGTTTTCTTGTATGGCTATCAATGTAACTATGTCTGATGGCAGGTATGTGGAGCCTAGTATTCGTCCAGACGATAGTCGGTATGGGGAAAATCCAAATAGGCTTCAAAGGCATACTCAATTTCAGGTTAGTTTGCCTTCAATTTTGCTGTCTAACATTTTGAATCTCAGTTGATTGCTTAGCACTATGGTATGATTTTATTGTACTTTTGACTACTCCAGATACCTCTCCTGTTTGAACTGCAATGCAGGTGATTTTGAAGCCTGATCCAGGAAATTCACAGGACTTGTTCATCCGTAGCTTGTCAGCTTTAGGTTTTGCAACCTATATCTACTTTCTTTTTCTTTATCGTACATTATGTCTCTTGGACTAATTTATGTGGTAAAAATAACTTCAATTTGATGTTATTTCTGGGATAAGTCAATTGGATACTTATGGTAAGTGATAAGACTGTAAGGCTTACCAATAACAAAGACTTGCAAACTATCCCATGTTTAAGCCTTGAAGCATTGGAGGAATAGAGAAGTTATTCCATGATTTCTTTTTCTTTTTTCTTTTTTAAATAATTTTTTGATTTTATGTTGTGGCTAGAATGCCGTGGTCACTGAATTTGGATATGTTTCTGATCTGCTTGGTAAAAGGCATGCTTTTAGAAATAGAGCACAAATTTAGAGTTCGAAGTAGGATTAGAACATAATATAAGGTTGAGGCAAAGAACAAGTTGATGGAAAATGTGATTAGGAAGAATTGCAAGGATGAACTGAAGGAAACATGTGCCATATAGGTGATTGAACATCCTTGCTTGAATAGGCCAACGAAACTAGAGGTTTTTTCTATTCATTGTTCACATAAAAGAGAACATACTTTGCTTCATATTGGATGCCTTGATATGTTAAAAGGGAATTGAGGAAAAAGCCTTGTGGTGTAGCTTTGATTTGAAGGTGTCTCCATTGGGTGATACCACATTCCCATTTCAGTCCGCAAGTGAAGAGCAAGTTTCAAAAGGCTTCAAGAGGGCAGAGAATGGGTAGGGGCAGTTGAAGACTAGCTAGTCTGTGTTGAACCCGAAAGCAGTTGAAGACTTCATTGTTATTAATATTACTTGGGTTCTTAAAGAAATCCAAAACGCACCTAAGATAGCTGAAGACTTGAGAAGGCAGACGGCAGACAGCAGACGGTACTTGGAGTTCTTTAAGAAGCTGGAGGATGTGTGTGGGACGTGGAAATTGGAGGTGAGGAAAGGAGAATTTTTACTTGCAGCTCATATTAGAAATCAAGGGAGTAGGGAGGAGCAGAGATTCGAAGGATTGTATGGATAGAAATCTGGGGAAGCCTGAAGAGATGTCCACAATAATGGCAGGTTTGGGTATTCAATGGGTGTTGGGGTGGGAGTTTTAGGTACCATAAGATCCCGGAAGAAAATGAGGGTGCAGAACATGTCTAGGGCAATTGAGGAGTTCTTGGAGTTCCTCTAGAAGGGGCTAGATTGACCAAGGTGAGGATTTGTAATCAAGAACAAGACCTGGTAGATTCGTCGTGTCCACTATATAGGAGGAGATTGTGCCGAATGTGTTAACAAGTTTGACTTCCTAGACATCATCTCCCACGTCAAATCATCTGGCACGTATTGACTATTTATTTCATATCCTCTTTTATTTTACAAATTCCCTGATACAAGTTATTGCTAACCTAGAAAATGCTTAAACATTTTACTTCGACCCTGGAATTCAAGCCTGGTATATACAAGGAAGAGAGAAATTGATCACACTGGCTTTATATAGTCAGCCATTTACGTACCTTCTTTTCTAAGCTTCAACTAAAAGTGTATGATTTTTTTTTGAGTCTGTTTAAGTGGCTTAAATGGTAAATGGGATTCTTCTGAAAAGCAGTTTAGAAGGTTTTAATGTTCTTCGTTAGTTGAATAAATGGATTAGTCTTTTTGCCCTTTTCTTGTATAATTAATAATTGTGTGATTTTATGCTTAGATTCGACCATACTTAACCAAATAGGGATACACTTTACATTTTGTTATTTCTCCTTCTACTTGTTGGATGCGTGCATGTTTCACGGTTGTGTGTGTGCGTATATATATATATTTTATAGTAGCTCTAGAAACCGTTCTGGCTTGAGATTTTACTTTGTTGTGTTGACAGGTATTGATGTCAATGCACATGATATTCGCTTTGTTGAGGACAACTGGGAGAGCCCTGTAAGATTATTCTTTCTCTTGATTAACTTTCCTATATATGCACGTATAATGTTCCATGAACAGTACATCTCCTTTGTACTTCATTTCCTTGTTCAGGCAAATTTCCAACTTTTTGTTTGGATTGCATTGATGATGTCTTTTGCTACATGAATCAAAGCTGTATTGTTAAAGGTTCTGTTGACTTGAACTACTAGTAGGTGCTTGGTGCCTGGGGATTGGGCTGGGAGGTTTGGATGGACGGGATGGAAATCACACAATTCACCTACTTCCAGCAGGTTAGTCTCTCTCTTCTGACAAAAAGTGTACTACAGTTTTAGAATCCTTTTTTTTTTTTTCGGGCAAGAACAAGTCTAAAATTCTTCATTTGCTTTTGGCTAGTAATGACTTATAAGAACTTGTCCATCTTCTTTTCTATTCTGTCCTTTTTCTATGCGCATACAGTTATTTAACTTTTAATTTTCCAGGCGGGAAGTATTCAGTTGATGCCAGTATCAGTTGAAATCACTTATGGGCTTGAACGTATCCTTATGTCACTTCAGGTTAATTTTGCTTGTTGAGATCACTTTCAGGCTTGTTCTTTCTCCTCTTATGATTTCTTACTTTCTTTTTTCTTCTTCAAACATATGATGAGGCTCATTGTTTACATTCTGCATCCTCTTCTCCCAGCAAAGGAGAAAAAGGCCTTATCTAGCTGTTTTACTCTTTTAATTAGATCATAGCGTGTTTGAAGCACCTCTTACTTATCTATTTTTGCACCAGAGCCTCCAGCATGATAGCTAACTATGTCTCCTAGCTAGCAGAAAAACCTTCATGTAGGAGGTCCTCACTGCCGGTATCTTAGAAAATGAAGAGCATAAACTACCTAAGCATTTCTCTTCTGGTTCTCCAATATTTTGTTTGTTATGACTCATTATAACTTGTCTGCAGGGTGTTGATCATTTTAAAAAGATTCAGTATGCAGATGGCATTACTTATGGAGAGCTTTTTCTGGAAAATGAGTAAATAAACTAATCCAGCTAGAAAGTTTTCTTTTTCCTTCTTGTTGACTGCCTTACTATTAGATAGATCGTGGTGCTTCTCATTAATTTTCTTTTGCCCTTTCAGAACTGTTATTATCTGGTCTTTCTTTAGGCTCAAACAATCTTCAATAAGAACAATATCTACTCCATTTTCTTTTCGTTGAGCATAAATGTTGCTTTTAAATTCCAAATTCTAACTGTATAAGTAAAGGAACCTTGATTTATGATGTGTGAAAAAAAAGCACTAGTTAGAGAGGAGGAATGTAAATTGGACTAGGCATATTTACTGACAACCTAAGTGTATCAACATGTTAAATATAGACACTTGCACTAGAGCATGAATATTTTTTGAAATTGCGGACTGGTCATGAAATTTTCAAACTGATTTGTATTAGACTATTATTTACATTAGTATTTCGTAGTAGTCTCTACCGGAAAAGCATTTAAAATTGTTTCTTTGTTTCAAATGAAATATTTACCTTTTCTGTTTAGTCCATTAGTATTTGAATTTACCTTAACACATAGCAAGTTCAGATACCATGTTGAAGTGTCACTATTTCATCTATAAGCTTAAGCTATTAGAGAGAGCACACTTTTATTTGCTTAATAATATCTTCAACAGTAACCTTGCAAAGTCGAGCATGGTGATTCATTTGGGACGAATATTAGTTCAAATAAATGCTCTAAGATATAACACATAGCATCTGATTGAGGCAATGTCTAGACTTTTTGCCAAGATTTCGTTATTTATGATTAATGCTGAATTATCTGTATCTCGAGGGGTTTTATGTGGTTTTCTATGTGGTAATAAAATTTGGAGTATGCGTGCTTGATAAATCTGTCATTTTCAGAAACGAGATCCCAACTGGTGCTTCTGTTTCAGGAAGGAGATGAGTGCATATTATCTGGAGCATGCTAGTGTTGACCATATACACAAACATTTTGATCTTTTTGAAGCAGAAGCTCGCCGTTTGCTTGATTTAGGCCTTGCAATACCTGCGTATGTACTTATATCTTAATAATTTTATTTTTTCCAGGGAATAGAGAGAAGAAGAAATCGTGTTTTTTCTTCATCTGTTAACTTCTACATTGAATTAACATTTTTCCCTACACTGTGCTAGGTATGATCAGCTTTTGAAGACTTCTCATGCTTTCAACATTTTAGACTCGAGAGGCTTTGTTGGGGTGACAGAACGTGCTCGTTATTTTGGGCGTATGCGTAGGTAGACACTTTTTTCACTTCCTTTAATTACTGATCTTGTCGGAGAGTTTGTAGGGTGTTCTTAAGGTTTTTCATGAGGATTGAGCAGCCTGCCTTTTCGGTAAAAATTTGCTCACACAAGTTCCAAATTCTAGTATCGTGCTTAATATATATTCCCTATGTTCCATTTTTTAATGCACTTTTTTTTAGTCTGTTCTAAGGACATCTTTTGATGTCTGGAAAATCTTTAACTTTAAGCTTCCTTTTTTACGTCTAAGTACATGTTCTTATAACCTCATGTCACATGTTTAAGACTACAAGTTCTAAGGGTACTTTTGGTGTGCGTAAAAAGTCTTTCGTTATTTCTTAAACTCCGTGCCCAGTCAAACAAAGCCATGTAAAAAGAAATGGAGGGAGTAAATCTTTATTACAAAGAGAAGTCAAAACTACGGTGCCAAATTACTTTACTCTGAAAAAATTGGATGTTTTCAAATGACACTTTTTCTTTGCCTGATTTTTGCCTCCCCTGTGCAGTTTAGCCCGTCAATGCGCACAGCTTTGGTTGAAGACAAGGGAGTCTCTTGGCCATCCACTGGGTGTTGTTTCTCAGCGCGATCATCTTCTTGTTCAAAGAGAAGTCTTGGAGGAGGCAGCAGGAAAGGTATGTTTTTTTCGCTTTAGGCTTCGCTTGGAAACTAGAGAAAGCAAGGATATGTTAAAAATCTGCTTTCTCTTGCTTGGTTTATGTAATGAGAGAAAGCCCTTTTTTTGGCCCCACAATTTTAGTTCAATAAGAAAATAAATTAAAAATCTCTTTCCTTTCTGATGTTTCTAGCAAACCAAACATTGAAAAGAAGCTGATATTCCCTTGCTTTTATACTCTTTTATTTTCTCTTGTTTTTTTGATCCGTCTCATCCTTTCCCTAGTTTCGAAGTGTAAAAACAGTTGGGCCCCTAATTTGCTGTGTATCTGCCAAAAGAGTTGTAGCTTCATCCCGTTTGTTTTATTGCTATTTTCTTCTATTTAATTCTGCATGAACTATACTGGTCATCCTTTTCTATTGGGTCTAGTTAGGCTTTCTCTTTCCTTCTCATTTTCCCACTTGGCTCTTTGCTCAATAGGATAAACATCTCCACTTTCTCTTAATTTACCTGGGTTGGAATTGAGTACTTGTGTGCATATTTTTTATGGTCTCTTGATGTGATCCAGAATATATTTATGGAACATCTACTTTCATAACTTGCCAGATTTACTTTAACATTCTCTTCGTAACCTTTATATGTTTCTAAAGGATTATGTAAAATTGCTTGCACACCTTTTTCTGGTCATACAGGTGCCTTTGGAGCCGCGGTTGCTTGTTCTTGAAATTGGGACTGAGGAGTTGCCTCCAAACGATGTATTGAGTGCATGCAAGCAAGTAAATATCTTCTTTTCATGTGATTTTCATTTTTATTACTTGAAAATCTCTATTCCTGAAGTTTATATTGTAAATATGGTAAGGGAAGCGGGAAAAGAGAAACCAGGTCTACATTTTCTCTTGCCTTAATTTGTTGTGATGTAATCTGGTATGAGTTTTCAAGCAATTCAGCTTAGTTGGTTGTATTACTGCTCTGTTAAATCTTTTTTTGTTTTTGTTTTTGTGCTGGTCATTGCAGCTCAAGGATCTGATTGTTCAGTTACTGGACAAACAAAGGTTGCCTCATGGAGAAGTACAAACGCATGGCACCCCACGAAGATTAGTGGTAGGATTTGTCTCATTCTGATTGGTCCCCTTTACATATTCTGTTATTCTCGTTTGCTTTGATAAGCTGTAGGAAATGTCTCTGAGAAAGGTGGTAGGAAAAGGAGTGCAGTATCTTTTGAACATTTTATCTAGCATTCTCACTAAACTTTTTTGATTGTTCTCAGATCCATGTAACGTAAAAAAGGAAAAGATTGAACCAAGCCCCAATACATGCAACTTCTTGTTGAAACCTTTGCCAAAGTTGTTCAATAAGAATAAAGCCAATATCAAATCCTGTATACGCTACAAGAGTTCTTAAAATAGTACAAAGTCAGTTTCTTCAGGATCTGTTTTTATGGAACGTCTAATATTTTTTAAAGAGTAAGACGAGTTCCAGTAAGTACAAATCCAAAGTTCCTTTTTTTCAAAAATAGAATGTCTGGATAGGAAAATCCTCGAACTCAGCTGAGCTGGAGTTTCACTCTTTCCTCCCTTAGTTTCTATCTTTACGGGAGCATCATTTCGAACTTCCTCCATATCTATGTATTCCACCTCATCGAACACAGTGTAATTCCTGAGGTCCACAAATTACATCCTAATCATCATCATCATCATCATCATCATCATCCTCTTTATCTTTTTTTCCTCATTGCCACTTCAATTTTCCCTTCTTAGAGGGATTCCTGCTCCTTCCGTAGTTGGAAGACGTTGCCGATGTGGCCGGTCTTTGCGACGTTCATTTAGTCCAACTTGGAGCTGACTCAGCGTCGCTTTCCTTGCTCTGTGCCTTGTGGATTCTTCAACATATTGCCGGTCCATGCTCTTACTGTCTCCTAGTTAATCCATTTTGTCGTAATTCACTGGGTTGATTATGGAGTCTCAGTAATTTGATAGTCAATAGTGTCCAAGACCTTTTCGTATTTTTTGGTATAGTTGATGCAAGAGATGCAATGAACCTAACTATGCGTTTCCAACAGTGCCTTGACTGATTTCTTGCTAAATGAATCAGGTTAATAAAAGTAATTACAATGTTTATAGCACTTCTGGGTCTTTTCAAATGGCGCCATAGGCTTTGTGCTGACCTTGGAGGATTTATCTTTTGCACGAGTTAACTTAATTCCTCCAAATTCTCGCTATTCACTGGTTTCTCTTCACCTTATAGATGCTGATAAAGATCATTTGCAGGTTAGCGTTGAGGAGCTATTTTCTAAGCAAGTGGAAAATGAGGTTGAGGTTCGTGGACCTCCTGTTTCAAAAGCTTTTGATAAGGAAGGAAATCCTACCAAGGTGGAGTGAATTGAACTTTGTTTATTCTTTTATTAGTTTATTCCGTATTACAATGTGCCTTAAGAAATATATTGGCATATTTTGCTTGTTTGTTAGACTTTGATTTTATTTTGGACAGAGCTTTAATCAAGTTTCTTATTTCGATGAATGTAAGATCAGTTTGTGTTTGCTAACTCATATTCGATATTATCAACTCATACAACTTTCAGGCTGCTGAAGGTTTTTGTCGCAGAAATGATGTGCCTTTAGACACCATGTATAGACGAGCTGAAGGTACATTACATCAATCAGTGTTTGTTCATGTGAATTCTGGTGTTCATTTAGTATCATATGCTATTCATGGAAAATACTTACGCTTAAATGTGGAAAACTACTTAGATTTGTTTTGTGACGTCTGATCTGCTATTTGTTATCTCTGACAACCTGAAAATTACTTACTAAAAAATCTGATAATTTTCTCTGAATTTTCTATTCCATTTTATCTTTTATTTCAAAGTTTCAATGTCTGGTAAAGGATCTTGTACCTTCAAAAACCTTTGTTATCTTATCAATGTCTTCGCAGAATTATGTTAAAATATCTGACAAAAGTTTCTGTTATTCGAAGGTTGTCAACACTACAAGCAAATATTGGGTCTTGGAATTTATTCACTTATATTCTATGACTTGTGTCGGCTTGATCTTAGTGCCCTAAGTGTGTTAACAAAAATCTGCTATTTTGATTCATGGTAATGCTTGTGTATTATTTTTCCTGAATCTTTTTTCCTTTTCTGATGATGTCTATGACCTGAAGTTTGGAATTATCATCATTGACCAGAAAATTGATAGGAGGTGCATCTCCAGTTGACCTCAAGGCTAATTTGATGGTTTTTTCGATCTTGTATCGGTCAAAGAGTCATTCACTTTGTAAAAATAAAATTTGTATATTTTAAAAATACATGAAAACTACTATAAGTTGCGACTTTTTTCCATTTTAGAATGAGGATATATTTCATTATTTTGGTCACATATTGCTCCTTTGACTTGGGGGGTGAAAATGACAACAATTCTGAGAAAGAGGCAACACCTTTTTCTGTCTTTTTTTTTTCTCCCCAATTTTCCATAGATGTAAAGCGTATTAATGATCCTGATAAGGCCTTCTAAATATGCCGCTCATGTGGAAATTATACATAGCCAGAATCAACTTATGCAGAGCTTGTTAATTTACAAGATTGTCATTGCATTGCTAATATATTAGTGTTTCTGTGTCAAGTTTACATGTTGCTTGTTCGTGTGGCACCATCTATGCTACCAATGTTTGTGTTTTCAATGCTTACCTCTGATTGCAGGGAAAACAGAATATGTCTATGTTCGTTTGGTGGAGCCAGCACGGCTTGCGTTCGAGGTACACAGAGAAAATAAGTGTTTTGCGTATGTTTTTGTCAAAAAGTAAAATTTCCCTTTTCAGCAACTAGCTTACTTTAGTAGGGTGCATGATCAAGGCTACTGCTACAAATTACAAAGTTAATCATTGTTCCTTGTGATGTTTGGCTATATTTGATAACGATTGTATGAACAGGATAATGGAACTGGGTATATTACCTTTGTTCAAGTTCACGTAAGCGAATTGACTGCAAAATATTTCTGTCGCACATATACACCCAGAAGAGTGTTATTTAGAGTAGCATCTTTTGATGTTCATGATTGGCATCAAGCTCCATCAAAATGGTGTGGCTTCTTTTCTTCTGAAGCTTTCTCTGTCTGTTTGTGTGTCAATCCTGCTTTTTAACCCTTTTGCATAAGCATCCTGCATGCAACCAAAGATATTCTGTTACTCAATTTTCTTCTTTCACTTTGAGTTGTCTGAGGATGAGGCTCACCTTCCTAAAGAAGTTCACTATTATTATAGTTTATGCTGAGGTTTCAAGTGATTTGCAGTAACACGAGGTCATAGAACTTGGAGAAGTACCGTTTTGAAATAGCTAGAAATGAATAAGAGGCTGCAAACACTATGTTCCCCGCAAGAAGTAGCTGGTGGGTAGGAAGTGTATAGATATATCATCATATGCTTGTTTCATCATATGTTAGTATTTTCTGATGCATAGGTGTCTCAACTACTACATTTCGAGCACATAATGCTATGGTTTCAGGTAGTTTCAGATCTAAAGTTCAATCTAAATAAATGTGCGATTATGGGGGGAGGTAGAGAACATTGAGCAGCTTTTGCACATTACTTAATTGTGAGGGTGGATCAGTCTTAACGATGTACCTGGGTCTACCATTGGAACCACCTATATAAGAGTGTGTAGCTGTAGCACATTGTGGCAGTTAGCTGGCCACTGGTTGTCAAGTTCCTGGACAGCTCCTATGAAGAAAGATAAGAGAAATGACCAGTGTAATTGGAGAGTTTGGTAGTATATCTTGACAAAGAGCTATTTGTTCAACTTGGGCTGGCTTTCGTCCAAGGACCCAATCTTATTCCATTTTCTATTTTCTTTTACTTTTTATAATTTGAAATATATTTTTAATGATTCCGAATGCTTAGTTGGCAAATAAGGGTAAATATGTGCCAATTTTATAATGCGAGGGCATGATTGACCCCAACTATTAACGGAGGGTAATGTTAGACCATTTCGCATAGTTGAAGGGCAAAACTGGACCTTCTTCCTATTCATTTTTTTCTTTAACACACCTGAAAGATTTAACCTTTTTTTGTGTACTAGTTCAAGTTAAGTTTTGCAGTTCCAGTATGCCATCCTCACCTATAGTACATAAAACCTTAAGCCGTTCTGGTGGAAATTTATATGCTTATTGTGTCCCTGAACAATCTCTTAAAAGTTGCTACGTAGTTCTTCTGTTTCTCTGTATAAATTTATAATATAACAAGTATGTTTTATTTTTATTTTTAATTCTTCAGTTTTTCTTAGATCTCATTGTTTGAGTCACTATCGACAGGTTTTGTCTGAAGAGCTACCTGACATCATTTCCAGCATATCATTCCCCAAGTCTATGCGTTGGAACTCTGATGTATGTACTATCACTTTGACTAACCCTTTGTCTTTGCAGTATTCGTGGGTCGTGACCATATTTGTGTTTTTCTTTTTCAGTTTGTTTATTATAAAGTGTTTTATTGCCTTTTTTTATCCTTGAAAAATAAGGTTTCTATAGCCAGAATAATTTATCTTCCTGTTAACCTTCCTATCAAGTTTGACAAGGGAAAAAGATGGCAAGTAGATATTAGGATGTAAAGTTGGGTTGGAACTGAACTTCGATGCCAGAAACACTTTGGCTGTTACTATGACAAATTGAGGTTTCACTAGACAGTTAGTTTCAAATTCATTTAGCAGCTATCTTGTCCCTTTTGTTGTCAAAAAGAAAAGAAGCCTTTGTTTTCCTTCATAAGAAATTTTCTGATAGAGAAGCAGGATTTACGGAAGAGGAGTAATTCTGCTCAGCGCAAACAAGAGATACACCAGATAGAAGAAATCCTCCAATCATGGGCGGGCAATTATTCATGAAGAAAACCTATCTCTTTACATCGCTTGAAAACTTACTCTATCATAGCATATGTTGCTGAAGAAAAAACAATCTTGGAATATTCAGATGTTTTGCTTTATCCTGATATGCCATACCACACCTAATTAAGCTAATAAGATATTCTGTTCTATTTCTTTGGGGTGTGTGTGTGTGTTTTCGTCTGGTCTAAATCTCTTATATTAGGATGGATCCATTTTCCTTTACTTTTTAAGGAACTTTCTCCAATTTTCAGCACGTATGTGTGTTCGTGTAGATAGAGATCCAATCATGTTTCTTTTCTGATTTTTCATATCCTTTCTTCTTTTTGAATTGAAGATAGAAGTTTGTCATAATCTATTTATCGACGATTTTTTAATGTTAGAAAGCAAGACTAAGTTATATGTCTTATGGCATAGAAATATGGCAATAGTAACATGTGATTCTGGAAAAATCTACATAATTTCTGCTTTTCATCGGTTGTCATTTGGAATGCTTCCCGTTCTTCCTCTTTTTCTCTCTCTTTCCTATAACAAAACTACTTTCTATAGTAGTAAAAGAAAGAAAAGTACAATCAGCCCCTGTGTTGCGTGATATATTGTACGGTGTCCTTTGAACGTTGCTCTTTTATCCTTTTTAGTATTGCAACAAAGTAATCAACTTGGGTTATGTCCACTGGAGCAAATCTTTTTCATTTTCTGGTGCTATATTTGCTTTGATTGGCATTTCTTGAAAGTGTACTCATAAATTTATCTTCAATTCTTTCTTCACAGCTCCTTACATGTTTAAATCTTTAATTATAAAAGAATGTATAAATTCTATATGAATATAACGTGCATTGAGATATTGTAATGTAGGTTGCATTCAGCAGACCCATCCGTTGGATTTTGGCCCTTCATGGAGATGTAGTTCTTCCATTCATTTATGCTGGAGTTTTAAGGCAAGTTTGAGCACCTGCTTGCACTTTTTTTTTTTTGTTCAAAAGAAGTTCCGTTATTACTTTATTTCAAATGTGCCTAACAGGAGGGTTGAGGTTTCAGTAATTTGTCAACTCTTAAATTATATTGGCATTGATTTATCTCCTCCTATTACACCCACCTATCACAAAAGGGAGGGGGGTTGGTGGGGGTGAAAGGAGGCTAATTCTCTGTTTGATGTTCACTGTCAAGAAAGTCCCGAGAATTTGTGTCAAGGGACTTCAGTAAAACGTTAAATAGAATGAAAAAAGCTCTGTTGGATGTGGTTATTTGAAGGGAAAATGAAAGTTTAGTAGAAGAAACTAGTGAGTGATCTCAGCTTTCTTTCAATATCCGACTATTTTAGGGCAGTGCACTTGTAGGAAAGTTTTTCTTGAAGTTGACTTTGTCATACACTTGATTATCGTTGTCTTTCTTCCTGTGAAGCTTCCAGTGTAGATGTATCCAGTCTCTCCTCATTTACAATTACAATAATTTTACGTTCTCAGCAGGCTGCAGTTGTTTTAGCTTTGATTTTCATTTTCCAAATTACTTCAGAATGCATCCTGTTGGAGTTCACCAGATTTGTTAATGAAATTCAAAATCTTAACTTTGTGCCACAGCCCTGGGTAATTCAAAATATCGATGAGTACTTGGACTGCATATATTTTGTGCATTTATCAGTAGTATTCCTGATTTTATGTGGTCAGTGTTCATTTTTAGTTTTGTACTGGTTTTTATGGCTTTTGGTTTGTCTCTTACTACTTTATTTGTTTATTTTCCTACAGTGGAAAGGTATCTCATGGTCTACGCAATACTCCATCAGCTACAGTTAAGGTCTGTGAACAAAATTGGAGACATTTCGCTGCCGCCTTTCTCACCATTTTTCATCCTGTTGTGCATCTGCCTTGTGTTCTTTCTCATTACGATTGAATATCAAGGGAACTTATGCTGTTATATGTTCAGAATATGTCTGGATTCATTGAATTTGAGTATGCCTACGCACCCCAAGTAGGCTTAGATGAGGAAGTTAAGAGACGTTTCTGGGAGGATTTGGATGAAATGGTGCGTGATATCCCGCATACCTAGAAGCTTTTCATAGGAGATTTCAAAGGCCACATTGGAGTGACGTTGGGGGGGTACGATGATGTGCATGGTGGCTTGGGTTTTAGAGATAGAAACGGAGGAGGAGCGTATTTGCTGGACTTTGCTAGAGCATTTGATTTGGTGATAGTAAACTCGAGTTTCCCGAAGAAGAGGGAGCACTTGGTCACCTTCCGGAGTTCGGTGGCCGAGATTCAGATTGATTATTTACTCTGTAAGAAGTCCGATAGAGGTCTTTGCACGGATTGCAAGGTCATTATGAGTGAGAACCTCTCGACTCTTCATAGGCTCCTGGTCATCGACCTTGAGATCACGAGAAAGAGGAGGAAGAGGGCGATGTATAGCCAACATAGGATCAAGTGGGGAGCCTTGACAGAAGCTAAAGCGCAGGAGTTGGGGGTCAAGCTGTTGATTATGGGGGCTTGGAGGAGTAGTGGGGACGCAAACGCTATGTGGACCACGACTGCGCAGTGCATTAGGGAAGCCTCGAGAGAGGTATTAGGGGTTTCAAAGGGTTAATCTGGTGTTCACAAGGGAGACTGGTGGTGGAATGGAGAGGTGCAAGGAAAAGTGGAAACCAAGAAAGCGGTGTATCTGAAGCTAGTGGAAAGTGTAGATGGGGAGGAGAAAGGGCAAATAGGGAGCAATATAAATTGGCTAAGAAAGAGGCCAAGCTAGCAGTTATGGCGGTCAAGACTGCAGCTTTAGTCGTTTGTATGAGGAACTCGAGGGCCGATGTGGGGATAAGAGGTTGTGTAGGTTAGCGAAGGCGCGAGAAAGGAAGGCTCGTGACTTGGACCAAGTGAAGTTCATAAAGGACGAAGAAGGTAGAGTTTTGTTGGATGAGGGGCTTAGTCGGAGATGGCAGACCTACTTCTATAGTCTCTTGAACGAGGAGGGGGACAGGAGCATTGTACTGGGTGATTTGGAACTCTCTGGGAGTCATTGTAACTTTGGGTATTGTAGGCGGATTAGAGTTGATGAAGTGGAGGGGGCTATGTGTAAGATGAGCAGGGGCAAAGCGACCGAGCCGGATGAAATCCAATGGAGTTTTGGAAGAGTGCGGGCAAGGCAGGCTTGGAGTGGCTCACTAGGTTATTTAATATCATTTTTTTAGAACGAAGAAGATGCCCGACGAGTGGAGGTGGAGCATGATGGTTCCTGTATACAAGAACAGGGGTGATATCCAAAATTGCAATAACAATCGGGGTATCAAGCTGCTTAGCCATACTATGAAAATCTGGGAGAGAGTGGTAGAGCTTAGGGTGAGGAGGAGTGTGTCTATTTTCGAGAACTAGTTCGGGTTCATGCCGGAGCGTTCGACTACAGAAGCCATCCACCTTGTAAGGAGATTGATGGAGCAGTATAAGGAGAGGAAGAACGACTTGCATATGGTGTTTATCGACTTAGAAAAGGCGTACTATAAAGTTCCGAGGGATGTTTTGTGGAGATGTTTGGAGGCTAGAGGTGTATCTGTTGCCTATGTTAGGGTGATTAAAGACATGTATGATAGAGCAAAGACCCGAGTGAGGATGGTGGGTGGGGACTCGGACCATTTTTCGGTTATGATAGGGGGTCGGATCTCAGCCCTTTTTTGTTTGCCCTGGCGATGGACGTACTAACGTGCCACATTCAAGGAGAGGTGCCGTGGTGCATGCTATTTACAGATGATATTGTATTGATTGACGAGATGCGAAGCGGGGTGAATGCGCAGTTAGAGGTACGGAGGCAGACCTTGGAGTCTAAATGTTTCAAGTTGAGCAGGACCAAAACAGAATACTTGGAGTGTAAGTTCAGTGGTGAGGCTCAAGGGGGAAGGGGAGGCGAGGCGAGGCTGGACTCGCAGGTCATCCCAAGGAGAGGAAGTTTTAAGTACCTTGGGTCTATTATTCAGGGGATGGGGAGATTGATGAAGATGTCACACATCGTATTGAGGCGGAATGGATGAAATGGAAACTCGCTTCCGGTGTTTTATGTGACAAGAAGGTGCCACCAAAACTTAAAGGTAAGTTCTCCAGAGTGGTGGTCAGACCGACGATGTTGTATAGGGCTGAGTGTTGGCCAGTCAAGATCGCTCATGTCCAGAAGATGAAGGTCGCAGAGATGAGGATGTTGAGATGGATGTGCGGGCACACCAGGTTAGATAGGATTAGAAATGAGGTTATTCGCGACAAGGTGGGTGTGACCCCTATTGATGACAAGATGCGGGAAGCGCGACTTAGGTGATATGGTTATGTGAGGAGGAGGAGCACAGACGCCCCGATGAGGAGGTGTGAGAGGTTGACATTGGAGGGCGTACGGAGAGATAAAGGTAGGCCAAAGAAGAGGTGAGAAGAGGTGATTAGGCAAGACATGGCGCAGCTTCAGCTGACCGAGAACTTGACCCTTGATAGGAAGGTATGAAGGTCGAGGATTAGAGTAGTAAAGTAGGTAGTCTAGAGTGTTCATAACAATAGTATTGGCACGCAGTCTCGCTTTCTGTTCGTAGTAGGTTTTTATGACTAACCGTTATTTTTTTTCATTGTTGATCATCTTACTATCTTGTTTTTATATGACTTTTTGGTGCTGTCCCTTCTTGTCTATATTTTTATTAATGTGGTGTTTATACTTTCCTGAGCGGAGGGTCTATTGGAAACATCCTCTCTATCTTCACAAGATAGGGGTAAGGTCTGCATACACACTATCCTTCCTAAACCCCATGGTGTGGGATAATACTGGGTATGTTCTTGTTGTTATTCCATTGTGGTTTATAAGACATCATAGGATATTATGTCTTGAACATTAGGAAGTTACATAACTTATTAGGAAAGGAATCCTTCTTGTACATTGTTGATACCCAATTTAATACAACTGTTCTTTACTTTTTTCTCTATTTTCACATGGTGTTAGAACCATTATGATCTTGTTTTTTTCCTTGAGAAAGTTAGAACCATTACCTTTTTGTTAAAGGCATAAGCAGCTTTTGCCTTCGGCTTTCGGCCTTACACCGCCAGCCTAGATAGAGTTTTTCATTCTTTTCATAATTTTACTAGTCTCGTCTCTTCTGGTGGTCGGTTCAGTGTTACAGCTCTTTTTGTTTCTTCCATAATATTTGGCTATTTTAGAATGTCTTTAGTGTTTGAATATTGTGTATAGGCCAGCTTTTAAGTAAATTGGAAATACTCCTAAAGAAATTCCTATTTTCATAGAAGATGGAGCAAGAAAGCGTCTTTGGTGTGTTGGGAGGCGGTTAACATACTTGGTGAGGCCTTGAAGTGAAAGATCTTAGAGTCATTGATAAGGCCCTATCAGGAAAGTGGCTATGAAAATTTGAGATTGAGAGGCATGCTTGTTGGGGGAGGTGATAGTGAAAAATGTCACACTTCCATTTGGGAGGTCATAGAATTCTGAAGGCTGGTTGAAATGTTTTATAAAACACAGTATAATATAGGTTAGCCAGGACAAGGAGGCGTGGGGACGGGAGCATGGATTAGTCATAGTTAAGTCGTATTACCGTAAGCTTTTTATTAGTGAGGAGTCTGGCTTCTCTCCCATCAGTTGGATCCCTAAGGTTCCAAAAAGATATGCTTTTTAACATGGTTGACATCGAGGGGAATGGTCCAATCAGTTGAAATTTTGATACTCTCTAACTCTCTCTGTCTATCTCTACATCCGGTCCACTCTTCTATCTCCTTTAAAAAAAAAGGGATGGAGCAAAGAAAACATATTTTAAGTCTTTAATCCGTGTGTAAACCCTAGAACAAAGTTACATGTGCAAGAGGGGGTTAGCGAATGCTATACTTGGCCCTCATCGGTTATGCAAGAGTTTCCTACGGGCTTTAATGGTTTTGGACTACGCCATTTCTTGCCTTAAGGTTTTGGGTTGGATGTTTAGATTTTCTCACACGGTATTAGAGCCAAACCCATCTCTATTCTCGGTTTTCCCAACATTGGGCTCCCATGTTATGTTGTCCTCGCACTAGATCCTGGATGTACGGGGGAGGAAGGGTGAAGTGTCCCACATTGGTTGAGGGAATGTGATGTTGTATCCCTAGATGGTCTTGGACGATCCTATGAGTTATCTTTTGAGAGGTGAGTTAAGCCCAAGACTCACTCTCTTAATAGCGAGATTTTTCCCACTGTAATAATTTATGTTACCATCAAGAAGAAATATACCAACATAGGGACTAATTACTTACCATGTCTTATGTAGCCTAAAAGGCTCCTATATATGTTGTTAAAAATCAATTCAATTCAAAGTCTTTTTTTCCTTTTCTCTATTTTAAATAAATATTTTAGTGAGATTCATAGGTTTCTTAGAAGAATTACTATACTACTTCCTTTACCCTTGGAAGCAAAATCTCTGATGGATTCTCTCAACAAAATACTACAGATTTTGGATGCAGAAACCTATGCAAATGTAATGCAGGATGCTGGGATTCTTATTGATGTCAAGGTAATTCAAGTTTTTTATAAACTTCCATTTGTACTTCCTATGCTTGGTGATGATTTTTCTAGATATTCAACCTTTATCAAATATCAGCAACGCAAGAAGACAATTATGGAGCACTCAAATGATTTAGCGAAAAGTGTACATGGCCATATTGTAATGAAAAGTGATTTGCTTGATGAGGTAACAGATGAAGTTTCAGACTTTTCCTATTCAATTGTCAGAAGAATAGTATTTAAGCATTTTCCTGGATGCTTAGGTCGTAAATCTTGTTGAGGCACCACTACCTGTACTTGGCAAATTTGATGATTCCTTCTTAGAGCTTCCAAAGGAGCTTCTTATAATGGTAAACTCGAGTACTCTCTGGAACTTTAAATTTTTTGTCCTTTTCGTCATTTTGTGATATTATTAGGGTTGAGCAGAAAATACTAATGTCTCTGGTGATGGGAATAAAAATTTTGAAATTCTACTTAAGGACAATCCCTTTTAACCCATCTCTCTCTCTGGATCAGAAATTTAGATGCTACAGTTTCTGGGAAAGATTATGTAATATTTCTGCTAGCGTAGGCTGAAATACTATAAGAGCTTTTCTTTAGGATTAAACACTATGTGTGTCAAGAGTCCTTTCTTTGACCAAAATAATAACAGTTCCCTACTTCTCTTTCTTTGATTTGGATATCCAAAAACCAATAGCTTAATTCATATATAACTGCTTACCGGTTGCAGTGCAGGGAAGAATACATGGTTCCATGCATATTTGTTAGCATCCCCTACCTAGTAAATTGAGGTGCTGGTAACTATCAAGCATGTCTTGACTCTTGACTGCAGGGTCATTGGGGTGTGCTGGTTTAAGAATGACATTCTGTGTTTGTCATTTTCCTTGCTATTGCATATTGCTATTTTTGAGTATTTCTGGAGCTCTTCGTCCCGTTAGAGTCAGTTTTTCTAAAAAACTGTGTTTTGCGTATCGCAGGTGATGCAGAAGCATCAAAGATACTTCGCCATGACAGATGAGAACGGGAAACTGTTGCCATACTTCATCACGGTGAGAAATCCTCACTATCTTGTATCTGTGGAAAACAGTGATATGCTTAGCTGAATGTGAGATGTTAATTTGTGTCTGTAACTTGATATGGATTTGATCTTTCAGGTTGCAAATGGATCAATTGATGACAAGGTAGTCAGAAAAGGAAATGAAGCTGTGTTGAGGTTACTATCCTTTAGTTTGGCTCTTTCCCTGAACATTCCTAAAGTTTTGATCTAGGTGCTACATGCAGGAGTCGAAGCAGGCTCGAATAAGATACTTGCACTTATGATTTCACTTTGATCCTGTATCAGCTTTCTTTATGATAACTGGTATGTGCTTAAAGATATGAACTGCATATGCATCTGTGCAGAGCTCGATTTGAAGATGCAAAATTTTTCTACGAGATGGACACAAGTAGAAAATTTTCTGAATTTCGTCCGCAACTGAAAGGGATTCTTTTCCATGTAAGTCAGAGATTTCCATCTTAACAGTTCTCTTTTTTTGGATAATTGCAGCCTTTGTTGGCCTCTCTGATCAGGGAATTCTTATTTATTGTTAAATTTAGATACAAGGTTTAGTATTGAATTCTTTATTCTGTGAAAAGGAAGTCTTATAGAATTGTCTGTAATTTATCAAATCTTAAATTAGTCTTTTTGATGGACATACCAGCACTTTCTTGGTGCAATTAATGAATCTCACTTACTAAATGAATATACATATGAAACTATAATCTCATATCGTATATCTGACTAGTGCTTTGAACAATTTTGTTATGAGACCATAGTCTTACATGGTATATCTGGCTAGTGATTGAAGCAAATATGTTGATTCTTAGCCCTTAATTTCTGCTGATCTAGTTTTTGCAAAATGATAACGTGTCTATGCAGGAGAAGCTAGGAACTATGTTAGATAAAATGTCACGAGTTCAGAATTTGGTTAGTGAAGTTGGGTTGTCTCTTGGCATTAATGAAGTCAAACTCAAAGTCATCCAAGATGCAGCCTCATTAGCCATGGCAGATCTTGCAACCGCAGTTGTTACAGAGTTTACCTCTCTCTCAGGGACAATGGGGCGCCACTATGCACTTAGAGATGGCTATTCAGAGGAGGTAGTTAGAACCACATTTTTATGGATATTTTCGTGGCAAGTTGGGACTTCAATTTTCGATTAATCCTAGTTTTTTGTTTTTGATTATCTTCTAATTGTATTTGCTAATTGATCATATGCATATGTGTGTTTATTCTAAGTGTACATTACCTTATGTCTGGTCTGTGGTTTAATCGTTATATTAGCACCACTGCAAAGAAGCGTCTTCCAAAGCACTGAGGAAATGAGGCTAGCCTGATCTTTGTTTCTTTTAACTGGAGTGATTCTCTTGGATTTTAGCCTTCGCTAAGATCAAATTCCGATGGAATTAATGTTTAATTCGTGTTTTAGCAGCGATAATCAACATCAGAAGAGGTTTATATCAAAGAGAGAAAATTTTGTAGCAAATATGCTGAGAGGGTTCTAGTGTAGTCAAAAGGCTCATTTAAAGCGCGCTTAAGCCTTGAAATTCAGGGAGGCGGCGCTTCGCGTTGCTTAAGCTGCAGTTCGATGTAGTCAAGTAACTAAGGCGTGCACTTCACTGCCTATAAGTTCTATCTTGAATCGAACAATACTAAATAACACATGAAATCGGCAAATAAGCGTAGTTGTTTTTAAGGAAAACATTGAGAATGAATTTATTACTTTTTCTTGAATTACATATATATTCTTATCTTTTTTCCTTCGTTGTGCCTTTTTTTGTACTAAAGCCACACTTAAATTCCGGCGCTTAAAGCACCAATAGACTTGTAGCGCTTTTTAGATCTTTTCGCCTTTGACAACACTTGAGGGTTTATTGTTCTATCCTTTTATTTTGAATAAGAGAAAAATTTCTTTTAATTTGGACAAAGAGTATAGAGAAGAGGACCAGGTATCCGCAGGCTAGAAAAAAAAAAGAAGGGCAATACATAGATGCGTCTTTCTCCATTGGCTTAATATGTTTGCATTCATGTGTATGCACTCCTGTAACAGCATAGTGATGTTCAGTTTCATGAGGCAAAGGCAATGCGATATGGATTTTTTTTTACAGAGAGTTACAGTCCACTTTGTCAAGTCACATGTTACAGGCTTGGTGCAGAATATTGCTGAGTGATTTTTGAATAGATTGCTTAATTACTATTTTATAACATCATCATGTAATTAAGTCCCAATGATATACTTGGCTGAGGCAAAGGTTCACTATTTCAAAGAATTGCCTGCTATTTAACTTTGTATGTAGTTTCTTCACTTTGATTAAGAATAATGTGTTCACACTCTTGTGAAAGCTCTTAGGGCTTTGGTCTAGTGGTAAGAGAGCAACACGTGATGTGTGGGTTAGGTGCATGTCACTGGTCCGAACTCTACCGAGACAAAAGCCTGATATTTAAGTGGAGAAGGGTAGTGGGGTGGACCTATAATCCACCGAGTTCTGAACCGTGTGGCCCTGCTTCCGGGATTTCTCAGTTATAAAAAAGCGAACTTTTGTTATTTATTTCATTGTTTTGGTGTTATTTTCATGTTCGTTGACTACATCAAAAGATTCTCTGTCATGTGCTTTACAGATTGCAGAGGCATTGTTTGAGATCTCACTTCCACGATTTTCTGGAGATATGCTCCCAAAAACTGAAGTTGGGGCCGTTTTAGCAATTGCTGACAGGTATGACTAATGTTGATCACCTTTCAGTTTAAGTTTTCTAGATGGTCATTAGGATTATGAAAAAGTATGGTTCATGTCACTGCGTGTCACATGAATTGCTTCTAGAGTTCTAAACAAAATACGGGGCATCTTTTTTATTGCAAATACTTTTCCAGTTGCTTGAGATCAGTGTAGAATGATTCGTATCTGAGATGTTGCACGTGTTTTGCATTAAGCTGATGGAGAAATTTGCAAATGCATCGAAAAGTGTAGTGTACTTGCAATCTTCTTCTGATTGGTAGTCCGTACCAACCTGCTTGCCTCAATTTGGTTATTCTTAGAAATTAGCTATCACTGATATTGCATGCAAGGTTGTTTCTATATTGCAATTTTCTACATTTTTTAACTCCAATGCACTTAATATCCTAGCGACGCTATGATAAATGTCTTTCCCTGAATCTCATTCTCTTGACTGTGCAGTTTCCAATTTTTATTTCGTCTCTCATATAGTGCTATCTCTACTGCAGGCTGGATAGCCTTGTTGGCTTATTTGCTGCTGGCTGTCAGCCAAGCTCAAGTAATGATCCATTTGGCCTGCGAAGGATCTCATATGGTCTTGTATGTCTTAATCTTTGAAAAGCTTTGGTCATTTAAAGTACTGTAAAATAATGCTTGCGTTTGTTTTATTGCAGGTGCAACTCTTGGTTGAAAGTAATAGAAATATAGACTTAAGACAGGCTTTAGACCTTGCTGCTGCAGTACAGCCCATTGAAGTAGATGTCAGGACAATCAATGATGTAAGATTGCACCCTATTCATTTATTAGTTTGGATAATTGCAGCAGTAGCCCTACTTGGTTCTGTTGAAATAAAGGAAAAATTCTCTAGCCCTATTTGGTCCTGTATGCTAGAAAATTAAATATGCTATATACTAGTAATACTAAGTAAATCCTGGTAAACTTTAATGATAAATTGGAAGTCTTTCGTCCATTATACGATGCATGCGGTCCTTTGCTTATTCTCACAAAGTAAGGAGTCATAATCTGACAAGATACATCTTTTTCTTTTTTCCATTTAAGGTACAACAATTTGTAACACGAAGACTAGAGCAATTTCTGGTATGTCTCATTTTCATGAACCCCTATTATTCTGCTGCTGTTATTTGTTTTTCTAGTTTTCTTTTCTTTTTCTTTTCACAGTTAGTAGTCCTTCTAAATATGTCCCTGTTTTCTCTGGAGTTGGATTTAGCTTTACCTCTAGGGTTCCAGATCTTTATCATCTTAGCACGTGAACTAGTTCTAGGTTTCTTTTTGTCCAGTATTTGAACATCGTGGGATAATTTTGATCTCTTCAGTGATCCTTTTTATCAATTATCCATGTGAAGAAGAGTATGATCATTTCCTTATTTGACAGTCTTGAGACCTTTCCATTCCATTACTTATCCATGTGAAAAAGACCATTCCTTATTTCCTTATTGACATGTTCTGCGTTTCAATTACAGATGGACAAAGGTATAAGCCCTGAAGTCGTAAGGTCTGTTCTTTCCGAGCGTGCAAGTCGACCTTGTTTGGCAACTAAATCGGTGTACAAGGTAACTACCTTTCTTTTCCTTTTATTGTGCACTCACTTATTTGTTTTATGCTTTGCTGATACTTTTGGCCTCTTTCATATTGTAAGAGGCAACATTTTTTCTATTACATATGGCAATTTGAAAAAATTTCTATTTATGTTTATCAACAAAAGTCAGAATATCCTATATCCATATGGTGCAAGGAGTTCTTATCTTCTCCATTCAATCCGTTTATACATTGTGGAAGAGACAATTAAGTAAATAAAATGTACTCTTTCTAATAACTTAAGCTTTTAGATGAGATTGTCACACACTCCAACATGGTAGGCCCACCCCACTTTAACCTCAATTTATTGTTACCGATGTTGGGCTCCCATTTATATTGTCGACGATCCAATTTGCAGGCCTGGGCGTGAGGGGGGTGTTGAGTCCCACATCGGTAGGTGTGGGAGGCCATTTGTCTCCTTATATGGCCTTGGATAATTCTCATTTCATGAGCTAGCTTTTGGGGGTTGAGTTAGGCCTAAGGTCCAGTTTCTTTAATATGATTTCAAAGCAGGCAATAGGTCCTTGGTTCGAGTCTCACCACCATCATTTTAAAAAATGAATTTCCACATACTTGGCCAATGAAAAAATGAATGAAGCCTGCACATGAGGGGGCGTGTTGAAGAGACAATTAAGTAAATAAAACGTGCTCACTCTAGCAGCTTAAGTTTTTAGAAGAGATGGTTACACACTTTTAACATACATGTTGAAATTTCATTAGTACATCTAAAATATAACAGTAGTATGATTATTTGTATATGCACTAATGAGTTTCTTTCTCTTCAAAGCTCCTTATTGCTCTCAGTCCATGTAGTCCACATAACTGCTTGAGGATAGTGTCCTTTTGAAAAATTGGACGCGTTAGAGATACATTTGAACATTCAGGAGTTTGAGGTTTCCATGATGCATCCAGAGGCGGAGCTAGAATTTAAAGCTTGTGGGTTCGAGATTCTAATTCGTTTATGTTACTGGGTTCTAAATTAATAATTTATACATATTCAATGAAATTTTAAGACAAATACAATGGTTTGGACCAAAGTTACTGGATTCGGCCAAACCTGCAAGCTGTATGCAAGCTCCGCCCCCGGATGCATCTGCAATATGATACCTCTGCTAGATGTTCAACTGTTGTCTCCTTCCAAACACCGCTACCCTTCCCCTGGGCTGTCCTCCACAATCCGAAAAAATTGTGGCTTTCTAATCTTATATGAACTTACTCTTTCGAACTACTCCCCAATTGCACCATAGTTCGACTTTGAAAGCAAAGTTTGTAATTTTGAACATGTTCTATTGTACCGATAATTGAGAAAAAGAACATGTTCATTAGGATTCTGTCACTAATTATTCTGAAAATCTAATCACGATAATAATGTTTTGTGTATTTTTGAATTACTCCTGATTAATTATCTATTCTTTAATTTATCTAAAAGACTTTATGCATATGTGCAATTTGGACCTCAATATGTTGTGTTAAGTCATTGATTTCTACATAAGGTGGCAAGATGATATCTTGAGTAGTTTCATATCCAGGACCTTGGACAAAGACGCATCAGAATGCCACATAATTTGGGAGGATGATGTGTACTTTTTAACCCTCTTTTCGTAAATTTTCCTGTATGTACTCATAGTCAAAGTTACCTCTTCAGCTCTATTTGATTATCGTGTAATTGAAATATAAAGTTTAACTCTTTATCAAGAAATATAAAATATAACCCAGGAAATCTGAGCTTTCATTCTTCAAAATGTGGCTAAGTGTTGGAAATTTTTTCGTTGCAGTTAAGCATGTACTTTGTCTTTGTTTCGTGTTGAATATAAAGTGTACAATTGGCTCTGATTGGAGCAATGAGTGAGTTAGAAAAGTATTGTGATGTTTTAAACTGTAATTGATATTCATCGCTATCATGCGTAGATGGAGTCCTTGTCCAAAGAAGACCTTTTGCCTAAGGTTGTTGAAGCATATTCTCGTCCAACAAGAATTGTTCGTGGGAAGGATGCAAATGTCGATGCGGAGGTGAATCTTATTCTATGCTCAACAAATTTCCTTGTATAGTTTAATTGCTATTATACACCATTATACAAGTTTTGGAACATACTCTGTTGCCATTCCATTGATTTCCTGTATAGAATAACTATGCATATCAATTGCACCTGTAACGAAATGGTGTTCCTTATACAAAAGGCATTTACTGAGGTGTTATGTAGGACAGTAGAAGCTTTTCTCTATGGCACAACTATAAATAATTTGTTTCTGATCTGCTCTGCTGACTAGTTAATACAATTGTTAATATTGTCGAGCTCCATGGTCATCTGACGATGTGTAGTGTTGGACTCCATTTTTAGTCAAGAATCATGACTCTTCTATTCATACTGGTGATTAGTTGGTAGAATAGTGAGAAGTCTGCAACATCAATGATTTAGTTGGCTGACTATTAGCGTTGTTTGTTCTTATCAAGTAAAAAATATTCTCATTGTAATTCAGGTGGATGATCAAGCTTTTGAAACAAATGAAGAAAAAGCTTTGTGGAGCACTTTCTTGTCACTAAGAAGTAAAACTCATCCAGGTATTGCCTCTCCTCCAGATGAATATATTATTGCCTCTCCTCCAGATGAATAGCATTTCCTAATATATTCAAACAAATATAGCTGTCTGTTATCCTGATTGTGATTACAATGTAGATACATTCAACGTTTAGCTGGTCGATTGAGTTTTTACCAACAAAAAAAAATTGAAGCTGCATGTATGACTGTTCATTTACAGAAATGGAAATTGATGATTTTGTTGAAGCATCGTCAGAACTTATAGAACCGCTGGAGGATTTTTTCAATGAGGTCTTTGTAATGGTGGTAGGTTCCTCTGATTTCTTTTTACTTCTTAGATTTGAAAAACTTAAATAGTTCTGAAGCATTAACCAACTTTTATAAGCGCATTGGATAGAGTTGTATCATGTTTGCTTTGCTTAGTTTATTCTTTTCAGCTTCCTATTGGAGGGCTTCCTGGCTTGGTGCATGTACCTATCTGCTTATCTTTGTTAACATAACTCCTCTCTCAATCTAAAAAAGAGTGCAGTTTGTCCTATAATGCATCTCAATCTAATTGAAGCATACTCTGCCCGTGATTGTCCAGTGCTGGTGCAACTATAGTGCATAGCTGTGCCTCCTAATTCTTCATATTAATTGTTCTGTATGCATCTTGCAGGAGGACGAACGGATTAGGACAAACCGGCTTGCTCTGCTGAAGAAAATAGCAGATTTGCCAAGGGGAATAGTAGATTTCTCAGTTTTACCGGGATTTTGAAGTATGTGCAGTGTCCAGTTTGGTTATGTCATACTATCATATGAGGCAACAAAGAAAAAACAACTATCGAATAGTAAGCTGAGTTATTTTTTTCGCGGAGGCAGCTAGGAAAAGGCATGCGACCACAGCAGAGAAACTAGAAAATAAACTCTTTACACAAATCTTGTAACAATGTCACAATTTGCATATTTTGACTGTTGTACGATGTAACAAGTGAACAATAAACTCGCCTGTATGTTCATTTTGCCTGAGGAATATATCATTTGTTTCTACAAGGTAGAATCAGATGGACAAGCAACAGAATTAACAGAAACAGTGGAAACAACATCACCAACTGAAGTTGCAGAAATACAAGGTAGGAAAGAATCAACATGGAAGAGGTAGAGCCCATTGGAGATTTTACCAAGAACCAGAGGCCTCTTAAGAGAAAGACGTTGTAAAACACAATCATAAGATGAAAAAAGAGCCTTATAAGCCAGTTGTAAAAGAAGTTGATACAAGAAAATCAGGTTGTATTGACATGAAGGTACAAACAAGACATTATGCAGAACTATATCAGCAGACAGAGGTAAGACCCTGAACAAGTCACCTTAACTCTGTAACCATTTGGTAAGATTACTAAGGAATCACTAGAGGTTTAAGATTGATTAAGAGGAATTTGTTAGGTGTCATATGATTTGTTTTGTTGCACCATAATCTAAGACACATTGCAAATAAAATCACAACGGTTTCTAACATTAAGTGGAGGCAAGGCCGAGATTCTCGAAACTCTATGCAGTAGTCAAGATGAATATGGATCCCTCTCTTATATGCTCTTCCCCCTTTTAGTCTCAAAGTTATAATGTCAAAATTGAAAGAGGTGGGAGAGAGTTTGTCACTTGAGATCAGTTTAAACCTCGGCTTTATCCTCTCTTCTACCCTATGTCCACCAGAAAAGGGACATAGATGTTTTCTTCTCATATTAGATCGTTACGTCTAATCGCTAAAGTACATCAACTGGTACAACTTCACTCAAAACAACCACAAAGTTATGCTCCACCTCCACTTTCTGCCTCAAATATGATGCTCCTATTGCCCTGTACCCCAAGGCAAACATACACATCTTGACCTAAAAAAGGGGGAGAATTTGGGTTTTAGTTCTATTTGAAGCTTTAATTGCACTATTGAAATGATAAGTTGTTTATCAAGTATTTGAAACCCATTAATTTACATACTTTCACGTGTCGTAGGTGTTCCCCAAGTATCTTAGTACAGTTGTGCGTGCCTACTTCTTGTTTCATTTAAAAAGAAAAAAGAATGATGTCACATGAAACATGTAACTTTGCATCATGCATGATATCCATATAGTACTTTCTTCATTTAATTTTACTGAATTTTGGGTTAATTGTATAACATTTGAAACACGTAATACGAATGGTGGAAAACTGACCTATGTTAAGTCAAACTGTTAAGGAAAAATTTCACCATCTTGGAGAAGCTAGCCATATTTTGTCTCCAATAGGCACATTTTGAATACAGTTGAGGTGTCTGATAGGTAATAGCCTCAGTTGAAGTGTCTAAATGGAATTTTATGACAACTTTAAGGTCCGTCTATGTATTTGGCCTTTAGAGATTTTTCAACAACTAATGAAGGATATTTTCTTACCTTCATGCATGTATTAGTAGGTGTACTTTCTCACGTCCTTTTCTTTCTTTCTGAGTTTAGCTTCTATACAATGATAATTTAAACAAATGTTTACATAACTGCGAGTAATCCTCCATAAGAAGTAGATTAGTAACTTACAAGTCTTAAAGAGATAAGGCAAGTTGCGTGCTATATACACGTTAAACTACAATGATGGTATAAATATATTTACACTCAGTACATAAAAGTTTTTTTTTTTTTTTTTTTTTGGCATTTTAACGAGCTTATAAATTGGTAAGCCACATTGCTTGTGAGTGATTCAATGTGCTAAAATGTAAGTCCGAAGTAAAGAGAGTTGATTCATAAACTGAAGACTGTGGTAATTAGTTAGATTGAAATAGTGATTAGAGATTCCCAGTGGCTTAATAAGCTGAATAGGATACATAAACGGATATTTTGAATTTGAACAGAAGCTAAGGACAACGTAATGGTCTTAGAACAAGCAGAATTAGGTCCCCAAGCAAGTTATATATAGCTGGGATTATATATTGGACAACTAGGTCTCATGTAAGCTTAGTTGAACAAGAATGACTAATGCTGGATGATAAAAGCGTTGATACTTACATAATACAATAACTAACCTATAATGAACACGAAAAGACTCCTTTCTTGTTATTGTTAAAATCAGTGTACATTAGAGTAGAAACATGTTTGGATAGCAAAAGAAACTTCTTATATTTTGTGTTTTCTAACTCAACACACATAAAGAAAGAATAGGAAAAGAAAAGAAAAGAAAAGAAAAAACTCAACACACGATGAAGCTATCTCTCATTCTCCCAAAATTTGGATAAAATTGAATGAATATCGATCAGCTCATAATTATATTTTTTTAACGTATCTATTTCATCCATTACTAAGTAATTTGTCTATCAAGGTAATTAATTAGGGATTGCTTCAAAACTCGAGATTCTATAAATATTACGTACACTTATCCCTACACTGATAAACTAAATGTCGATCGAGGTTCTATAGCATATAAATCAGACTGAGTCTAAATTTTGAATATGTTTTCTGCTAGCTAATTATACTCCAATCAGACGACGAGTTTATATGTAATTGTTTTAGTTGTTTAATTTCTTTATTTAGAAAGATCAGTTTTTAGCAATTTAACACGCATGGAAAGAGAAGTCGTAAAAAGTAAATATATGTAAACTTGCGCAGCACTGAGATAAAAAGGTTTATTGACTCCAAATAATCAATTTTTAGCGTGCCTGAAATAGCATATAAGACCTCGCCCTCTTCAAATATATACAAGACTATTTTCATTTCTTAGTTTTCACATTCTTGCTTTAACTGTAGCAATGACTTAGTGTTCAATCTTTGGCTCATATAACAATTAACAATTGATAAGAAACTAAACACCTACATATTATTGGACCAATTTTATAATTCTACTTGAAATTTCATAACTTCAACCAACAAAATATCAGGGAATACATGGCTTTTTCTATAATTTCAATACTAAGGGTGTGTTTGGTATGAAGGAAAACAAATTCCGAAAAATATTTTCCAATTTTTCTATGTTTGGTTGGCTTAAATGTTTTGGAAACATTTTCCTCAAATTGGAGGAAAATGTTTTCTCTACTAAGAGAAGGGAAAACATTTTCCATAACTCTTTTTCAACCTCCCCACTCTATTCCCCATCTCTACCAACCCACCCCACACCCCACCTAACCCACCCCACCTCGCTCCCTACCCCCACTCTAAATAAAAATGTTACTAATAGTATTTTCTTTTCATGTTATAGATAGAATTTTTGTCATTTCAACAAATGAGTATTTTCTTTTATTATATAAAAAAATATTTTTTTTTCATTTTAACAAAAAAAAAGTACTTTCTTTTCATGATATAGAAAAGGTATTTTCTTTTATTTCAATAAAATAATTTTTTATTTTCATGTCGTAGAAAGAGTACTTTCTTTTACAACCCAAAAATAGTATTTCTGTGTGAATTTTTAGAAGAATAATTAAATTGTTGAAGAAAATAGAGTTCTGAAAACGTTGAGTATTTGGGAAGGGGGAGGTGGGTGGGGGGCAAGGAAACATGGGAACTTGGGGAAAGGGGGTGAGGAGATTATCATAAAAAAAATATTTTCTACTCTATAACCAAACACTAGAAATATTTTCCGAAAAAAGTTTTTCACTCACCAATCAAACAAGGAAAAATAAATGATAAAACCACTCATTTTCCATGAACATATTTTCTAGAAAAAATATCTTTCATGGAAGACATTCTACTTTGTACCAAACACACCCTAGAAGCTTTGCCTTTCCATATTTAGAATAGAATCTATCTATAGGGAGTTGAATAAAGCGCTCAGCGAAATTTAATAAAAAGTATAATTCCTTCCTTCGATGCAATCGCTTCCATGAAAAACCTTAGTACGATCTGAGTTCACTTTTAGACAAGTGAATGAACTTGCAATTTGCTATAAGGATTACTCGAGAAAGTAATTGAGAATATAATGTCTGGCTTTCAGTAACTCATGTATCTTCATATATACAATAAATATATCGTTTTCTTCATCAATGATATACAATGAGGGGGAAAGGCCTTCTTAAAAGATAATGGTAAAGCCGTCTCTCAGGACGGCCACCGATGGGAATATGGCGAACCCAAAAAAATAGTAAAACAATATTGTATTCTTATTCTACGGATTAATTACAGAAAATTCATCAAATTAAACTACAACTGCTTTTCTTTCACGTTGTTTTCTCTTTAATACTACTTTCTTAGCTGTGGCCCTGAGGGGACGCGATGAGCTAACAAAATGGTTTACCAAGTGCAAATATGTCTTCAAATCGTGACATTTTGCTACATTTCCTTTGCCAATGTGAGGAGAACTTTTGCTACTTAACTTAAGCTCTTTCCCCACCCCAGCATACACCCATTGAGTTGGCAATCTTGCCGGCGTGGCAGCCCCTTGGCTTGCCATGTCATCGATCACGAATCCCGGAACTTTTGTTATGGGAACAATTCGGAGTACCTTTATTCCATTTTCTGCCAACTGGTACCTAAAGCTCTTGTTACCAACCCTAGGTCCTCCAAATGATTCCACTGTAGGCAAATCACTAAATGTTGTTGTTATATCGTATGCAGTAAGAGTAGCTAAGGCAGCTCCAAGACTATGTCCTGTGACTGTTATACTAAGAGACTCATTACTATAATTACTGAGAATGCTGGCAATTGCTTTTCTTAATGTATCTTGTAAACTTATTGGATTGCTTTTCAATTTTCGAAGTGTACAGACTCAAGAGTCCACTTTGGACCACGGGTTCACTATTTTCAGGTGCCATGTCATCAGGCAAGCAAGTTAACGTGGCACGTAAATTTTCAAGCCATTCTGAACAAGTGGCAGTACCTCTAAAAGCAATCACGATGTCTCTGCGACCTAGCCGGGCAATCTCGTCCACGTTATCGCATACCGCCACGTAACCAATAATCGCGGCGACACCAAATTAGGAAATCTCTCTGTCCACCGTGGCATTTGAACAGCACACGTGGCATGCAAGTCTTGTATGACCTTGTACCCGCTCTAGCCAAGTGCGCAGCGTGTCAGCATGGAATCTTTCGGATAACGACAGGTTGCATACGTGGATGATGACGTGTTGAAGATTCTTGATTCCTTGAAATTCCATCCACCTCTCTCCGAGTTTGTCTTTATTGTCAACAACGAGGCAATTATGGTCGGAGTTACTGATCTTGATACTCCGAGCAGTACTCAATTTTAGACTATTGCTCGGAGCATAACTAATTTTTGAGTTGCACTGCCAATTAGTATTAGGCATTGCAAGTCCAAAATGCATGTGGTTGGTTAAAAGTAGTTGATTCGGGCAGTGCATTATATTATTTATGTTGCAAATTTGCTGTTAGTTTTGTATAATATGTTTGTGTTGTGGAATACTATACTCACATTTTGGCAAAATTTAAAGTTGCTAACGGAACTATCCCAAGGCAAAAGAGGAGGTGGTTGTGGGGAGAATGTTCTTAGGGAAAGGACTAATTGATTGAGAGGAATTAAGGGGGGGACGGTGCATTGAGTTTTCATGGGATAAGTATAATCTGCTTTGGTGAGGACAAAAGTGTTAGCAACTGAAAGATGATCGATGCATGTTGGATTTAGATCCTTCTACTTCTCTTAAATTTTCTGGGAAGATCTTATTTACTTTTAATATTGATGACGAATATAAAAAAAAGCAGAATATTAAACTAAAGAAAGCAACATGTCAAAACAATGATGAAAGAAGGATAAAAAGTTAGTACCATAAAACTTGAAATGTCTCAAATTACCATCGAGCAACGAAAAGGACGACGGAATATACTTTACAATCTGACTTCCAAATTTTTCCCTGCTGACGCCAAATACTAACGGGGAGTAATAAAAGACGATAAAATTTTATAGTTACTTATGTACAGTGTAAAACTCGTTTACACTATCAAAATTATTTAAATAGTTAATTTTTTTATGGGTACACTCTTTAGAAGTTGGATTAATAACACAAAAATGACAATTAATCTAATTATCCTATAGTCGATTAAATTGTAATTTTTTCCTGAAATTTTTGTGTGCTTCTACTTTTACTTCTAATAACATATTTTCTAATGCAGATCTCCCTATAGAACGTTATCCTTTGTGGATTGATATGCAGTGCTCTTTCAGAAATGCATTTGCAACAGTTATCTCTTTTGTTAGCTTGATTTTAAACTATCAAGTTGGTTTATATATACCCTCTGTAATAATTTTAAAGACGCCTGAACAATACGTCTTATTAGCCAAATCAGACCTATTTTTTCACAATCCCGTTTGTGGGAGGGGCATATTTGAAACTAAAGATAATGATGACGGCTTTTATGGACCAATATAATAGCTAACTATAAATGTAATACAAATCTCAAACATAGGGGTATATATATTTGGATGTTTTCCTTTTAAAAAAAATATAAAGGTACGTAAGATATCTAAGTTCACAACAACTTCTTATTTCGATACTAGCTCGTACATTGAAAGCCATCATTCTTCTGAAAAAGAGTACGTAGACATTATATCGAAAGAGAGATAGGCATAAGGTCCTTTTACTAAAGAAAGAATTCACATCGAAACTATGACCGAGAATCTTATGTAGTTTAGATCGTGTAAATCCCCATAAAGTTGAGGATCACTACTGGAAATACACCCCCCTCCCCCCCCAAACCCCAATCAGTAGTATTATTTTTGGATCATAAATCTATCCGTTTGGGTCTGATGCATGGAATGTTTGCTCATAATATAATCACAACTTACTGTCAATATTGTGTTTTGGTATTAAAATCTGTTGACATCATTCAAGATTATTGTTAACTAGACGAAAAGATGCTAATTCTCATTTAACAAGTTATAAAAGTGAAAAACCTCAGCTACTAGACCTTTTTTAGATCGCCAGTTTTTATAAACTGGATAAGTTAAAATATTTGAGGTGGTTATCGTCATATAAAAATTAGTAGACTAGTACTTAATTTAGTCATTAGTCAGGGATAAAATTCGAAATGCTACTTCGGAATTCGTATAAGGCTCCGTGTTGTTCCTTCTAACAGAAAGTAAAGATGCCAAGTATGTCATAATTATTCTTCAATCTTTGTGTATCTAATTATGCTAAACTAATTTGAAATATTCCAACTTCCTTTCTGATTAATATTTCTACTTCTGGTATATCATTTTGAAATGGAGTTATACTATGAATTATCTTTTGCTAAACTATTTCTGATATTTCGTACTTGTTCAGTTCCTAAAAGGGCCAAGATATGTTAAGCACACAAAAAAAAAAAAAAAAA
>MCJB01014080.1:128204-142171 GCA_002018475.1 Nicotiana obtusifolia | reverse complement strand
GTAAAACACCATCCTTCTGGAAAATATTTAAAAGTAGAAACCTAAAAGTAATAAAACAAATTCAAAAATCTCTTTACCCCATCCTCAAAGCATGAGGGCTTTTGCGATGAAGCATTAAGATATCAAATTAGTACTTGACAAACTGAGGTTGCAAGCAAAAAGAAACATTTTGGTATAACCAATGCAAGTGGTATAGGAGCAATGGAAAAGAAATGGATCAAAATAAGTTGACTCATTGGTAATCTATAAGATGGAGAAACAGAAAGAAGAAAGGCAGAATCAAATGAAAACCTCATCCTCTCTGCAGAAAGAAGAGACAAGACCGGGGATGCCCTAGCCCCTAGGTTAGTGGATGTAGAGCCTCTTGGACCAAATGATGCAAGTAGCTATTCTAACGAAATAAATGAAAGTACGATAACATCTTGCAACTAGACCAGGTATGCTGACAGAGTATGTGAATGCACGAATTATTTCAAGGGGATCTTCATTAGTCAGGTGAATTGAGCAAAGAAAGATCAAATCCCTTGGAAAAAGTTGACACAGCACATATGGTTGAGCTCAAGTAACTGGTTTACCACACAGAATATCTTATGCATCCTGTCAATTGTCTTTCTTTTGCCTTCAATTTTTTTTTTGTGGGGGGGGTTGTGCAGGGTGAAGGAGTAAAGGGGTCTAACTTTAATGAAAAATCATCCTAAAGACCTATCCTAATTCGTAATAAAATTTAAGGTAACCCTTTCTGAATCTAGTCGGGCCAAGAGAAGAAAATGGAAGTGGAGTATGCTATGAAACATTTAAATCTTAAGATATCAATTTCATTGAGACGGACCATTCTGATCCCTGTTCCTAGAAGATGAAGCAGAACCAGAGTCCGTAGGGGTATCAGATTCTTTTAATTGTTGAAGCCAATTCCACCATCTGATGATGCACTCACTGCAGCAATAAGAAAATAACTGAGTACGAAGTTGCAACCATGCATTTTCAGCCAGTACGCAAACTAATCAAACAAAAGGGTACTACTGACAAAATTTACCAATGAAAGCAATGAAAACAAGACATCAGTTTCATAAATGGCGCAGAGCTTCCTGCATTTTCATCAACTAATGGATACAAGCACAATGGACACTCTCCATCAGGGTGATTCATGCTTGAAAGCTGCTCCACTGCTTCCTAGTAATACATTCAGAGGTATCAGCTTTCTGGAAATTAAGCCCCCTTCTGAAATTCTAATAATAATTTGGCCTATTTAGCAACACATTGTCTTAGTTGTTTAGCTCATAAATGTGAGTACCTGACACAATCAATCAATAAGAGTTTTACTCAATAGTTTGACAAGTAGATAGCCCAATTCCAGCCCATAAAAAGTCCCACTTAACTATCAGACTTGCTTTCAGAAAGAACCAGAGCACCCTGCCGCTAAACCAAGTTAAATACCTGTAAAGCTCAAGTTTCTAACATAAATCTATATTATATATAAATGACACAACAATTCTTTGAATTACCACTTAACTACCAGACTCCTGTCAGTGGAAGAATTTGAACTTGTGATGTGAGCCTAACCCACACACCATGGTTGTACTTTCTTATCGCTGAACCAAAACCCTGGGAGTTTCTCTTCTTTAGGTAAATTATAAAACCTGTTCCTTTTGACTAATTTCAGGACAAAGATCGAAAGTAATAGTTATTCATCATAATGCAAGTCTTGAGATTATGCAGCTAGGTTTTAATAAAAGAGAGTATTCTAATCAGGATTGGCATCAATGATTGAACTGGATCTGGACAGTGCAATGGTTACCTCGCAAAGTGCTACAAGCATTAGACACGAGGACAGTTCACAAGCCCTTGCCGAAAGACAACTTATCAATTGTTTTTGCCTTTGATCATCAAGGCCCTTGGAATCAACAATTCTAATAGCTGGTGGCTCGTCAGGATACTGCCAAAATAATTATATCAGTGCAGGAAAGAAATGTGAAACCTGTCTAATCATACAATTATGGCTATAACATGAACTAGTTAAATAAGAGATGAAATGGGACGCAAGTGTGGGCGGACTGCACAAAGCTATCAGATGAAAATGGACATGAAATTCGCTAAGGTAAGCGCGAATGAATTAGACAACAAAAGAACCAAATGATAATCAACAACCCCAAAAAGAAAAGTAATCACAGTGACAGAGTACCTTTGGACCAGCCTGGATTCCTATGATTGCTTCCACAAACTGCAAGACAGTAGAAAGAAAAAATGAAACTATTCTTTATAGGCTATAGCAACATACAACATAAAACAATAGGAAAGTCACCAGAAAATAAAAGAACAAAAAGAACTTTAAAGTATAATGACACTTCATCAGATTCATTTGAAAATATCAGCAAATATTGACAGCCTTAGGAAACACGAACTACTCCGAAACCGGTTCCCTCTTAGTCACTGCATGTATAATGTCTATATCATCTGTATAGAACATTATTCTTCTAATCAATCTCTCTATGAGACTCCGAAGGGGATCCTTGACGTAACTGGTAAAGTTACTGCCGTGGAAACGACCTCTTGCAGAAATGCAGGGTAAGCCTGCGTACAATGGACCTTGTGGTCCGGTCCTTCCCCGGACCCCGCGTATAGCAGAAGTTTAGTGCACCCGGCCGCCGTTTTTTCCTCTATGAGACTCCGCAATTACACTTTCCTACACCCGCCAAATTGTGACTAAACAGACAGAAATGTGCTAATGCTTTAAGCTTTCGATCTAGGCAAATTTCATAGAGCATTGTTGTCAAAGGCTTGTCTGTAGCAAGCTTAAATGGAGCGAGATGGTCAGTCATGATTCATATAATTGACTCCAACTCTCTTGGGATAGAAATGTAGTTGCTATTGTAGTGTTGTCAAAGGCTTTATTTGAAGCGTGCTTAAGTCCTGGAGTTACTTGAAGCTCAAGCTCAGCACTTTCCCGTGACACTTCAGCATAGGTATCAAGGCAATAAAATTGGAGGGAACGGTACAGAGAAGATTCACAACGCCACTACGCCAAGGATGACATGTACAAATAGAGAACTACCAGATTTCAATTTGAGGTACTTTGGGCTCTCCACTCAATAGCTAGCTTTTAGGGTGTCATTCTCCTAATGTTCGTATAACAAATTAGCCACAGATTCATTAAAAAAAAAAAAAAAAGAATCTTTTCCGCTTCCCCCAACTCATAATTCTCTAAACAGACATCCCAAGCTTAATTCTTCACATTCAGGTAATTAATTAGCCCAAAATCCTACAACACCACACAACTACACTACAATCATACACGCACTAAATATAAAGATTTCAGCAGAAAGATCAATCAGGGGTTTCAAGAAGCCAATATTCATTGTTAAAATAATTAAAAACACAACACATACAATGATTTGGGTAGAGGGAAGGAAGTGGGGAAGAGAGAGAACCTGTTGAGAAGAGTCATCGGCGGTACGAGGTCTGATATGGAGATGAAAAGAAGGAGGATAAGTTTGAAGGAGCAAACAATCATCGCCGTATACTGCTTCTACTGCCTCTACTTCTCCCACTACTTCTTCTTCCGCCATCTTCCCCTTACCAGAGACGGTGCCAAAGGTGGGCGTTGTTTACTTTTGTACACTAATATATGGGTCCCCATTTTTTAAATAAAAATAAAAAATAAACCAAATATATGGTGCCCCTCGAACTATATTTTATTTTCAGGACAAATTTAGTCCCTCAAAAATGTTAATTTATCAAGAAAAAAAGGTTAATTACTCCTTTGGGATGATTGGAGATAGTTTTACAATTCAAAATGAACACTCAATTTAACGTTGGACATGTATTAAGTAGAAGGCAACAAAGCAATTGTCATTTAGATATTGAGAACAATCCAAAATAAATCTTCCATTAAACTGTTAGGCTATCAAGGCAAATATCTTGTTCTTATGCCTATTATTATCATAATTAAGATATGTTATTGTTATAGTTGAGAGAAATATTCTTAAACGCTCTATTGTGTGGCTTAGTTGGATATTGGAATAGTATTATTATTATTATTATTATTATTATTATTATTATTATTTAGTTTGCTCGTGAAAAATAACTAATTATCTTATAAGTGTATTTATATGTTTCTAAGCCTAGCCAGTTTCGTATTGGATTCCAACATGTTTTATTCTTTCTCAACAACTAAAATATCTGTTAAAGTCGATATTCGAAACATCTCTTTTTCGTTTAGCATTCTTTTGAATATCAAAGCTTTATTATGCTTTATGAATATTGAGTTTAAGATTCTTAAAATATTGAGTATACCTTGATCACTCTATTTTAAGTAATATAATTGCGAAAATTTTCTATAACTCCCTTAAACTTTTAAATTCCGAAATTTTACCTTTTTGAATAGAACCAACAACTAATCTTGCCCTCAAAGTTAACACCCACACTGAGATAGTCATTAGCAGAAGTTTCAAGATGTCAAAAATGACCTTTTATTATGAATTATAACATTTAATTCAAACTAAAATGAAAATCATCCGACACTATTGTACATAATGAGGTATATTTCAGTATTTAACGCTTTTAACACATCGAGATTAGAAAGCCCTCCTTGAGCTATTTTTCATTTATTTTAAAAAGTAAAATATATAAAACTACTGTATTAGTACCTCTTGTAAACTACTCTATGTTCTTGCGTGTTATATTTCAGGTATTTGCTCTATTTTCATGTTATCATATCATAATTGCTATGATAACTAAGTTTCGGGACTTCCCTTAGTATCAATGCTACAAATTAATGTAGTCACCTGCGTATAAAGCATGCACGAAAATGGGAAAGGAGGAAGGCACAGCTTGCGACATATATGGTTGCATAACTCTAATGCTTATAATGATTAATCATCAAAAAGAGGACAAATTTAATCTAAGCAAAGTTTAGGCTCTAGTGGTCATAGTAAAAGACAATTACTTCACCAATATACCCTGAGAGCTTTTAATATACACTACTCCAATACTCTCAATTGGCATATTATATATCTGTAACGAAGTTAACTTGTGCTTGATATCTTCCAGACCGAGTTTGTGTAATTTAGATGCCTAAGTACTAGCTAGATGTTGGAGATAGAGCCGTCAATATGGGCTTGCCCCATTGGACTAGCCTAACTCAGTCCGTGATTTAATAGGTTCGGCTAGATTTTTGGAGCCCATTTAAAAACGAGATTTTTATGTCTGACCCAAATAAGCCCGTGACCCGTGAGCTTGACTGATGCAAGGCTGGGCTGGCCCGTGGCGCTAATAAAAATATTTATTTAAAATACATAAAATATAAAAAGTATATGACACTATAGCATCAGAATCAACATTTAGCATTAGTGGACGTGTTCTTACAAGTACAGAAGTTGCATCCATCATGAAAACGTCCAAACACTCGTTACTACTCAAAATTAGCTGCACGATTTTTCCTAAACTCAAGCTGGTAATATTTTTTTATGTGAATTTAAATATTATTAGTTTTTAAAATTTGATTAGTCTTAATATTTAACTAATTAATATTGCATATGAATTATAGCGGTAAATGAAAGTGAAGATGTTAAGATAACTTTGTCACAAGCAGATTCAAATGTGTTTGATGAAAATGTTGTGTTGGATATCTCATAAGCATCATGGACATTCTCTTGAATAGTTTGTTTTGAGTTTTGACTTTTGGTGAATGAAATATACTCTTGTCTTTTACTTTTAGTGTTTATTTTGATAGACAGTCAATCCTCTCTATAACAGTCTCGTTTGTTCTAAGATTTTTCGGCTTTTATAGTAAATAGTTGTTATACACCTATAACAACATTTGATGTTTAAATATTTTTTGGTTGTTATAGATTAAAATTATCCAAAAATTAATTAATTTTCCTTTTTTAATGTTACATATAAAAGATAAAAAAAATATTCAAATTTAAAATCTCAAAAGATATGCATATTTCACAAGTTAAATATTGAATAAAGCTATTATTAATAAATTTATAACTAAACATATAAAGATTTAAACTCTATGACATTCATTTTTAAGCTACCTAGATAAATAACTTCTTTCAGATTGATGGAAGACCTCTATAATGACAACTTGTTTCGTAGATTTTATTCTTCTACTAGCGATATAACAATTGAATTGGTGAATATTCATATCCAAATTTTCAATAAAAAGGTATCCAATAACATTGATACTAAGGGACTTCCCTTAGTATCAATGCTACAAATTAATGTAGTCACCTGCGTATAAAGCATGCACGAAAATGGGAAAGGAGGAAGGCACAGCTTGCGACATATATGGTTGCATAACTCTAATGCTTATAATGATTAATCATCAAAAAGAGGACAAATTTAATCTAAGCAAAGTTTAGGCTCTAGTGGTCATAGTAAAAGACAATTACTTCACCAATATACCCTGAGAGCTTTTAATATACACTACTCCAATACTCTCAATTGACATATTATATATCTGTAACGAAGTTAACTTGTGCTTGATATCTTCCAGACCGAGTTTGTGTAATTTAGATGCCTAAGTACTAGCTAGATGTTGGAGATAGAGCCGTCAATATGGGCTTGCCCCATTGGACTAGCCTAACTCAGTCCGTGATTTAATAGGTTCGGCTAGATTTTTGGAGCCCATTTAAAAACGAGATTTTTATGTCTGACCCAAATAAGCCCGTGACCCGTGAGCTTGACTGATGCAAGGCTGGGCTGGCCCGTGGCGCTAATAAAAATATTTATTTAAAATACATAAAATATAAAAAGTATATGACACTATAGCATCAGAATCAACATTTAGCATTAGTGGACGTGTTCTTACAAGTACAGAAGTTGCATCCATCATGAAAACGTCCAAACACTCGTTACTACTCAAAATTAGCTGCACGATTTTTCCTAAACTCAAGCTGGTAATATTTTTTTATGTGAATTTAAATATTATTAGTTTTTAAAATTTGATTAGTCTTAATATTTAACTAATTAATATTGCATATGAATTATAGCGGTAAATGAAAGTGAAGATGTTAAGATAACTTTGTCACAAGCAGATTCAAATGTGTTTGATGAAAATGTTGTGTTGGATATCTCATAAGCATCATGGACATTCTCTTGAATAGTTTGTTTTGAGTTTTGACTTTTGGTGAATGAAATATACTCTTGTCTTTTACTTTTAGTGTTTATTTTGATAGACAGTCAATCCTCTCTATAACAGTCTCGTTTGTTCTAAGATTTTTCGGCTTTTATAGTAAATAGTTGTTATACACCTATAACAACATTTGATGTTTAAATATTTTTTGGTTGTTATAGATTAAAATTATCCAAAAATTAATTAATTTTCCTTTTTTAATGTTACATATAAAAGATAAAAAAAATATTCAAATTTAAAATCTCAAAAGATATGCATATTTCACAAGTTAAATATTGAATAAAGCTATTATTAATAAACTTATAACTAAACATATAAAGATTTAAACTCTATGACATTCATTTTAAAGCTACCTAGATAAATAACTTCTTTCAAGATTGATTGATGGAAGACCTCTATAATGACAACTTGTTTCGTAGATTTTATTCTTCTACTAGCGATATAACAATTGAATTGGTGAATATTCATATCCAAATTTTCAATAAAAAGGTATCCAATAACTTTCCCTTGAAAACAATCTAAGAGCTTAACAATTAAATATTTCTATCTAAATATTTTTTGAAATTTGTCAAATGAAAAAGATATTATGCGCAAATCTTCAAATCTTATATCTTATGTAAGATATAATCTTTATTTAATGGAAAAGATTGTGTACATATTTTTAGAATTATTATTGGTAATCTTAAAGATTCTATATGGTTATAGAGGGATAATTTTACAAAGAGCGTTCTGTTATAAATATGACTGTTGCTGTTATAGAGAGGTAAAATATAACTTAAAAAATCGGTTATGAGAAAAACTTGTCTTTTATAGTGAACAGCTGTTATAGAGAGGTATGACTGTATTGGAACACTGTAAAAAGTTATTAAAAATTACGAAAATTTTCCAATAAGATATATTTTAACTTTAAGTATTTATCTTTTTTAGGTTAGCACTTAAAAAAAAAATATAAAAATATATTTAAAAAATAATGGGGCCGACCTGTGGGGGCCTGCAGCCACATAGAACTGGGGCGGGCTGACCATTATAAGGCCCATCAAAATGGTGGGCTAGGCTAACCCGGCCCTGGCCATATTGACAGCTCTAGTTGGAAGAGTATTGAGCATATATATTTTGCATCACATATTATACACAAGTATATTCTATTTCCATAATTATTCTAATCATTATGCGTGCGTACATGTAAAAGCTCTTGGGGCGCTCGTCTATTATATAAACAGTCCAGTAACTTTGTTTTACTATTTCATGTAGAGAATGCAACCATGTAATTCAAAATGTACATGAATGTCAAAAAATCAGAAAAATGTACCAACATACAAGCCTTTCACCCAAAAGAAGATAATTAGGAAGAGAAGAATAGAAGCAGCAGCATCTATGTACACAGCTCGTTTATCCTTTCTGGTGCATCCGTAGGCGCTCAAACTCTTTTAATTTCGTCTTTAGAAGTGTATGCTCCTGCTGCATTTTGCCGAGCAGTGTTTCGACCATAACCATCTCCTCTTTGAGATGACTAATCTGTTTATCCAGAAAAGCTAATGTGTCAATACCCCTATCTCCCAGTCGATACATGCTACCTGTGCAGTCCCCTTGAGGTATCACGTGGACGTGCTGAGGTCTACCTAATAACACGAGTATGCTCATCTGCAAATGAAGTTTGATAACACAAAAAGATTAGACAGCAAAATTTATCTTTCACCTCAGTTTGCAAGAAAGTTCTGACAGCAATATTCACTGGTCGATCTGTTGTGGACCACCATATGTGAAAACAGATTAAGTCATAGTATCATACACAGTAGAATATTAATGCATCATATCTACAAAGCAACAAACAAATTAGAGCAGAGAACAAAATTGACAGAGTCAAACAAAAGCCAGACTGGGCTGAAACTCGCAAATTAGTTGCAGGTGAGGGTGTAAGGTTGACTTGTTTTCCACAAGGCATATAATTAAAAAAAAAAAAAGCAGTGCCAGGATCAGATGATGTGCATCTCGTAGGAGAGAGATAAATACAAAGCATGTTCCACGTGCATCAAAACAAAGTGGACAAGGACAGCATTTTCTTACATTTAAACAAGATGGAAAGAGCAAACATACTAGAATATCAGCACACCGTAACCTTCAAAATGTAGCCCTAACCTATTTCTACCACCGAAAGTCAGCCAACTCTTGTAACATGCAGCTAATTACATTCCCTCTCTTGTCACAATTTACTAACCCAGTTTCTACCTTAATTCGCCCATACTATGATGTCAATCTTACTTTATTCTAACGTTTCCCCCTTCTATTCAAACAAATATGAATGTACGCTACTTGTTATTACTTCAAAATTGATTTGGTTCTTTCCAACAAATTTGTACACTTCCTCACACTTCAAATTATTATTTTGATCTCCTCAAATAAACCAATACAAGAAGCCATTCAAACCTTAGGTCAACCCAAGTCAAAAATAATGGTAGGAGGGAGTGTTTGCATCGCTATCTTGGACATCGAAAGGTGAATTCCACTGTACCAAGAATAGTTTACAGAGAGTATCACAACACTAACTCCAAAATCAGGGAAAAAGAGTCGAACCAAAAATAAGCTTACAACCTGCAGTTGACAAATTCTCCAGTATCTACTTTTTGACACTAACAATTAACAGAAAAATGCATGAAAATCAGCAACTGCATGATCACATGGCCAAAGCAGTTTACCTTCCTTGCTCACAACATAATACGATGAACAATTTGTGGTAGCAAATTAGTTAAATGTAATCTCAGATGGAAGGCGCAAATTGAGAAACATACCTGCATTAAAAGCAGGATCACAGCAATGGTGATCACTATAAGAATGGAAAACTGGCTTTGAGATTTGAAAGATGATGAACACTTAAGCATGAAATTTCTACACAAGGAAGTAACAGACACGGTACTGCTACAACTACCCCGCAGGGAATCAGCAGCTTGCAGGTTGAGTGGCAGTGTTTGTGATCTAATTTCATCACTTGCCCCATCTAATATTTCCACATGTTCAGAACTTTCTTTCTGCTGAGCACCTGTTACCACATTAGCAGCATAACCACCAGCTGATATAAAAAATAATTTAATCAGATAATGCCTGGAAAACATATACTACAACAGATAAAACAGCAGATGCCAGTTGTTACAGACAAAGGTATGATACAAGAGGTTCCCAGAAGCACTACCTTCTTCCTTCTCTAACTTCTTTTGCTTCAACAGTTCATGTGCCTGAAATAAAAACCCACATCAATCTCCTAAACAGCCTTGAAATACCTGCAAACTGAAAATAGAAGAAACCGGAAAGGATGAGGAAAATACAAGGGCAATCCATATGGCATACACGTCTCGACATTCATCAACAGTAGACTGCACTATCTTCCCTGCAGAGACCTCCAAGCATTTAGCAGCCAAACAGATATTTTTGTAAGGTGAGCATCATAAGTTACCTTTTCCACCTTTTTCCCATAACAGCTTTAGTATTGAAACTAAAAAGGAGACACTAAAATGGACATCAAATCCTAAGTAGGACCACTTTTTTCTGTTGTTGTCATCTTGCTCAAAATTTGTTATATCAAGACACATGCACAAAAAGTGCTGTCATATCATGCCTTTGGTGAAAAACTTCTTTCTGTATTTACTAACATGTCAGGTCATGCCATGTGGATGTGGTGAAAAATTCTCTCTATTTTCAATCATGTCAACTTTGAAGACATGGAAACACACTTCAAAGACCCTACCAAACCAAAACTCTTCAATATCTCTACATACATGTGAGGATTATTTATATAAACTCTTTAAACTCCAACGGGCAACAAAAAATATAGCTCTGGTCCTCATAATACCTTGCCAATGGATCATTGCTAACAACTTAAAGGATATGCAGCTGGTAATAGTAGATAGGACATGATTTGATGGAACACAACTAAGGCTGGGTGGAAGGAAGAGCACCAGCAAATAGCTGTGCTGTGGCTTCAGTCTTACAGTCAATATCAGAATATATAAAGAAATTTTCCGAAATCTTAAGTTTCATGCTTCATCTATCGAAGGTTTCATCTTAACATAAAACAACTGTCAAACCCTAGTTGTGCGAAAAACTAAGAACATAGACGCTCATAATGACTGCCAATGGATAATCACCAGCAACTTAAAAGATAAACTCCAGGAAATTACTAGCTAAAAGATGATTGATCAAACATAACTGAGGCTCAGTTGAAGGAAGAGCACTACCAAATGGTTATGTATATTAATTCTCAAAAAAATGGCATGTAGATTTGCTCAACATTCACAGTCAACATCAGAACTGGGATGTTGAATGGGCATGTTGGGCTTGGCATATATTTATTGGCAGGTCATTTTGGCACACCCAAGTTAGTTCATCTAAAAGCTTGGGCAGCATAATGCAGCCCAAATTGATCTATAAGAAAACTTATCAAAACACAAAAAGGTTTTTTTTTTTTTTCGAGTTCAGTTTGTTTAATATAGTCATAACAAACAAAGAAAAATATTTTATTATTTTGATATGATTATTAAACCGATTATAAAAGAACAAACAAACAGATGGAAAAAGTTTTTGAGTTGGGCTGGTTGGGTCAATAACCCACTGCTTAGCCCAAATTGACTCGCCCCTTTCAACCCAAGCAAACATTGAGCAAGTTATAGCCCAGCCCGTTTATTTGATTCAACCCATTTTGACCTGTCCAAATGTAGCCCAATCCGTCCTATTTGACAACCCTAATCAGGACAAGCAAAGAAATCGAATATGAGTGGATAAGCCCCATGTAGCATCAGTGGCGAAACATTTTGATTAATCAATCATCAAAAGTGTACTAAGCACATCGAAGCATTTGATTAACCTACCAAGCATTGAGGAGCAGGCAATCCTTTATCTTGTTTATCCAGCTCTATCATAGTTGATTACAACAAAAGAACCCAAAGTGAAAGGAACCCATTTTTTCCTTCTAGAAAACAAAGAACCAGATCCTGATACTAAAGTGATATTCCCTCTAAAGCACAGGTTTAAAAGAAGTAATTGCAAAATTACCAGATCCTAGACACAAACTTCCTAGAGCTGGAGAGCCCCACGATATGGCAAAAGCAGCAACAGCAACTTTTTGGATTGAATGGTCTCTAAAATAATTGAAGTAATTGTGGCACAATTGACCATGTTCTGTGCAATTGCTAGATAGGTGTCCGTTGAGTTTAGTTACTTTTACTTTAATATTGTAATGATAGCAGTAGCTTTTTTTTTTTGCATTTTTTCGGTCTCTTTATTGATTTATATTCTCATCATCATCCCGTGCTCCCACCGACATTTACTTACAAGCCAAATAAGAGTTATAAATAAGAAGCCTTTTGAATAAAGGAGGATTATAGCACATAGAAGCTTTTGATTAATCTATCACCAAAAGCGTAACTCTTTCGATAATGAGAAGGCAAATTACTTTATGTTAGTAATAAATTATTGATGAGTTGGCGGAAAGCCCTGCATACAAGAAGAAAGAAAAAAAAAACATGATATTGTAGCCAAGATTTCAATGCCTCATAAAGTCGCAGTAGGATCACACTTGCAGTTCCTTCTTGAGAAAAGAGAAGCCACTTGCTGTTTCTTTTGAAAATTACAGCCAGTCAAACTTGAAGAAGGTATATATGAGCAATAAAGAAGCATGTGCACCTCTAAACATGGTTTTCTTTGAAAAGGCCACATTTACGTACACCTTCAAACTGCAGCCTCCAACTGGTTCATCGCGATTCGTCTCCACATCCCAAAAACCCTAATGTGAAAGGCAGAAATATATCATGAGAAGAAACTAAGATAAAATAGAAAAGGTTTCAACATGACCAACAACAATAACCCCTCCCCCCCTCCTCCAAACAAAGGAATCCAATATTGGCTAACCTGAAACATATGAAATTTAGAAACTACATGAATATACTATCAGCCACCAATTTTGATTGAAAAATCTGAAAACAAAAGATGACACTGTTTGATGATCTACAATTCAACTAGAAACACTGGTTAAGTTAGAATAGGCTCAGATGTGAAACAAACACCACTTATGCAGCAACAGAGATTCAATAACGTTATCAAGAACAAATGATCGTGGAAAAAGTACAGTTGAATCTGATTGTTCTCTCCTCAGTATCCCTGTATCTTCCTTCTATTTTCATCTTCAAGCATCATATAAAATTGGCGATTCTGTAGGAATGGTTGTTCAGTTAGAATTAAATGACTGACAAAGTATACTTACCTTGGCTGCTTAAATTTAAAACCTCTGCTGGATAACCCTTTTTTGGGGACAGTTTATCTGTGGGCTGACTTACACATGAAAATCCCTTTATTACTTTATCAAGAACAGTTGCATTGGAGTCTCAGCAAGACAGACACAGTTTGGACAACAGCCACCACTCCTTCTCACCTCCTCATCCCCAAATTCGATCCCCTATCCTCCCCGAGAAAAAGAAAATTAAAAGTGGGAGAAGAGAAACAGCTCAGCCTCTCTTTTTCACCAACAAACTAACCTCCAAAAGAGCCAAAAAAAAGGAAAACCATATTTTGGCCTTGTTAGGTATGAGCGTCCTATAGCTGGGAGTACAAAACCAACCATGCTTGAATTGTACATAAGAAATACTGGGTCGATTGACATTTCTCTTTTGAAGCTTCAAGTTCCAGATAGTAGTTTCAAATCTATGAATTTGATAATGTGTTTTCAGGAATTGATAGTGTAAATTTAACAGGCTAATAGCAGCTATGGAAAGCATGCAAGCTGTTGCAAGGAGATTGGAATTCTAATGTTTGTGGAGATGAACCTGGCATGGGGAAGGGGGTGGGG
>MCJB01014080.1:88885-112117 GCA_002018475.1 Nicotiana obtusifolia | reverse complement strand
GGGGGTTAATCAAGCTCATTCATCGGGCAAGTAAAGCTCCATTTTTGAGCACCAATGAAGATCGGGATCGAGGCTGGCAGGAGAGATTCTTTCGGGTAAAAACCGAAGATCTCATTCCCTCCGAATTCTTGTCATTACTTGAAAAGTGGAACTTAGCCCGTAAGTTCCTTTCCCTTCTAAGTACTTGGAATTTCTTTTGTTCTTTTTTCTTATTGCCCGCTTCTACCATCGTGCAGCGGTTGCCTAAGTTCCTAACGTAATTTTTCGCTTCAAAGAGTGGGTGGAGGGAATCTGCAAGCAACTGTCGTTCTTTGAGCGCGAATGGCGCAAACTCTCAAAGGGCAAGTGGGAGGCTCATTCCTATGGTGAGTGCTCCTCCCGACTAAGTCTATTCTTGTACTCAACCGTTATTTCCACTAAGTTCTCTTTCTTTCATAGGTTTGCCCAAGACCTCTGAGCTTCGGGCATTGGACGAGGATGAGGCTCCGTCCTCACTCGATAAACCCTCCGCTTCAGGATAGCCTGGAGTTGCTGCACAAAAGGAGAAAAAGAGAAAAAAGAGGAATCTTTGGGCTCCCCGGACGCCGAAGCCAGATGAAGAAGAACATGCGGCAACTGGAGGAAGTGGCCGACAGGCCGATCCCTCTTTAGCTCGGGAACCAGAAGGAAAATCTGAGACTACGGTCTCCCCAGAAACTATCCCTGCTCCGAGGAAAATTTCCGGTGTCATTGACATTGCGGAATCGCCGTCCCATACAGAATCCTTATTCGACGAGGCTTAGGCCGTCAAGGAGAAGCCAAATGAGACGGCACATGCCGCAGACGAGGCCCTCAACATGTTCTTTGATGGTGTGGACATGGGCGCGTTGGAGGATTATTTCGGGTTTGGTCACCTAGAGATCCCGAAAAAGGACGTGTCGTCGGGAGTAGGCGAGCTGAGCTCGAGCCCGAAGCTGGTGAAGCAGTTCCCTGCTCCGAGCATGGATCCCGACCGTAAAAAAAACGGTCGTGTTTACTATCCCGGCAGACACACGGGTGTTGTCTGCTCCGATGGGGCGTGGCCAACTATCTTTGCTATCTGGTGACCGAAGAGGACTAGGTGAAGATGAATGAGATGAGCACATCTAGCCTCTTCAACGAAGCACAACAAGCACTGAACCGGGTAAGTTTCCTTTCCTTTTGCCCTTCAAGCATCTTATTTAACTTCAGCGTATTCTCATGATCTTATCGATTTGTTTTTCAGACTTCTGTGCTCCACCATGAAAGCTTCCATCAGTCTCGAATGAAAGTCACCCAGATCGAGTTCGAGCTCAAGGAGCAAGTTCGACAGTAGGACATGTACAAGATTCTCAGCGAGCAAAAAGAGGAGGCCCTCAAGGATCTCCCTGTTCTTCGAGCTGAACTGGAAAAGCTTAGAGGGAGGCTTTGTCCGTGAAACGGGAGCATGCCGAACTGGTCAAGAAGATAAGGATTTTTTAGATTAAAAACGAGAGGTTACGAGTAGTGACTAACGACGCAATCTCGCAGGTCCAAGAGAAGATAGACCAAATTGACCAACTCCGGGCCGAGATCAACGAGCTCAAAACTTCGACCGAGACGCTGAGGAGCAGGATGGACCTTCTGACCTTGAAAAAAGAGGCTACAAAAGAGGAGTTGGCATCGGTCAAGGACCAGCTCCAGGTGCCCAAGGATAAGGCCGACAAGTAGTCTCGGCTAAATGACGAGCGTCGGGCATAATTAGATTTAGCCATCTTGGAATGGGACGACCTCGACAGAAATATACCGCGCTGAAGTCCAAGTTAGAGACAACCTCGATTGATTCCTCTGAGGTTAAAGAAATGTTGTCCCAATACATAATCGACGTGGAAATAGCCGAGGCCCGCTTAATAACAACGACTAGGTATGTAATGTGGCTATCTAAGGGGGAGACCCTCGAGGAGATTCATGCCTGGGGGTTTGATCTGTCGGCCGACATTGAAGAGGCCAAGAGGCTTGAGGCCGAGGCGAAAGAGTTGTATGAGCCCGAAGGTTCCGGTGCTGAGTCGGGCTCTGGTGAAGATTAGGCAGAGATGCCTTAGCTTCTCTTTTTTTTGTTTCCTTTTGTTTATTTTGAGGTTGTTTTATCGTGCCTTTGTAAATATATTTGGAATATATAAAATTTGCTCTTCGGCAACGCTATGTCTTTTATTTTTCAGAATCCGTTTGCAATTTTTTATTGGAAGATCGTCATTAATGCCTTAGCATAGAATTGGACGTAATCTAGAGTGCCTGTTCTCTGGAAGCCCGAATGAGGCCCGGTTTCGATAATAACTCCGAGTTGTTTAGGCTTTGAAATCTCGATAAACAACGAAGACCTTTAAGGTACTTGAGTGTTTTAGTCGTACACGATGGTGTTTTGCCGAGGGTAACCTTTTAATAGGTTTTAATAATATGTAAGGGTCTTATTTTTTGAGTACGGACTTGGACGTCTCCGAGCCGTTTTAAGTTGGCCGTAGCCTTTAATGTTTGGACCCCGCCTAATAGGCTCGGTGCCTCCGAGGTTCGATAGCTCGGGCCATCCAATCTTTTTATCGAACGCAGTCCCTGAGTTGGAGTGGCCCGTAGGCTCTAGGATTTAGGATCCGTTATTTGTTCTAAGCAACTCAACGAATATATTGATGGTGAAAAATGCATAGTGATAAAATATAGAGGGCAAAGTTCTTTCATTGCTTTGCATGTAGAGTATATAACCGGAGGCGCATAAGCTTTATGCCATGGAAAGAGTGGGCTATACGGGTACTATTCTTTTGACCTTTTGACCATTACAACGAATCGTAATCATCAAGCCTTGGCTTTTAGTATTAAATAATAACATCTTCTAAGGATCCTAACTTAGGGGGTAATGGCCCCCAGTATTTGAGACCGAACTTGTAAGGGCTCAAATATTGTCGGACAAGTATAGGTGATCAGCAATACTTAGAAACTAAGGTAGCACGTTTTACTGTTGCCTCGTTAAAAAAAACCCTTTTCGGGAAAAATCGCTTCAAGAGAAAAAGAGTACAACACGCGCTTTCAAACCTAATTGTCACATTTGTCCTCGGTTGAGTACCTGCCTAAGTTAGTCCATAGTACAATTTAAAAAGGGAATTGTGCTCATACCTTAGCAGTAGTACCGCTTTAAGTATGCTATGTTCCAGTTGTTCGGTAGTTGTACACCATTTCTCGGCTCGAGTTTATATGAACCTTTCCCGGTTATTCTGGCAACTCTATACGGTCCTTCCCAGTTCGGGCCTAGTTTCCCATCGTTTGGGTTCCTAGTGTGTTACTTTACTTAACACCAATTCCCCAATTTAAAAATGTCAAAGATTAGCTCTTCGATTGTAGTGCCTACCCACTCGCTGCTTTTGGGCGGCCAACAGGACCAAAGCGGCTTCTCGCCTTTCGTCCAATAAGTCCAAACTTGTGGTCATGGCCTTGCCGTTTGACATTTCAGTAGCATATTGGAACCTGAAGCTCGATTCCCCCACCTCGATCAGGATTAAGGCTTCCCCGCCGTAGACTAGAACGGGGTCTCTCTGGTACTTAACTTCAAAGTCGTTTGGTATGCCCACAAGATTTCGGGCAAGACTTCTTTCCATTTTCGAATCAGCCAGTCTATTATTCAAGTTTTAGAGTATAGTTTTGTACGTTGACTCTGCTTGTCCATTCCCACTAGGTCGGTAAGGTGTTGATAATATCTTTTTGATTTTGTGGTCTTCGAAAAACTTACTTACCTTGCTACCGACGAATTATTTTCCGTTGTCACAAACGTTTTCGGCCAGTATCCAAATTGACATATTATATGATCCCAGATGAAGTCGATGACCTCTTTCTCCCTGACCTTCCCGAATGCTTGAGCCTCGATCCACTTGGAAAATAATCGGCCATTAGTAGTATGTATTGGGCTTTACCTGGCGCCCATGGCAGGGGACCGACGATGTCCATCCCTCATTTCATAAACGGCCATGGCGATAGGACTTGGTGAAGCCTCTCTCCCAGTTGATAAATCATTGAGGCGTGTCTTTGACACTCGTTGCATTTTCGTACGAAGTCTTTCACATCTTTATCCATCTCATTCCAATAGTAACCGGCTATGATTAACTTCCAAACTAGGGATTCTGTCCCTGAGTGGTTCCCACAAATGCCATCTGGAACCTCTCTCATAGCGTATTCAGTCTCTCCTAGACCCAAGCACCTAGCTAGTGGGCCGAAGAAGGATCTTCTGACCAATTTCCCCTCGACCAAGCTGAACCTGGCAGCTTTGGTATGCAGGGCTTTTGACTCCTTGGGATTCGATGGCAATTTTCCTGTCTTCAGGTAGTTTATGTATTTGTTTTTCCAATCCCAAGTCAAACTTATTGAATTTACCTCGGTGTGACCTTCTTTTACCATCAAGTTCATCATTTGTACGACTGCCCTCGAGTCCAATTCATCAGAGTCGACAGACGACCCCAAGTTGGCCAGTGCGTTGGCCTTGCTATTTTGATCCCGAGGTACGTGTTGTAGAGTCCATTCCTTGAATCGGTGTAAGGTCACCTGCAACTTATCCAAGTACCTCCGCATTCGTTCCTCCTTTACTTCGAACGTCACATTGACTTGATTTACGACAAGGAGGGGGTCACACTTGGCCTCGATCACTTCGGCCCCTAGGCTCTTAGCCAGTTCTAGACCTGCAATCATAGCTTCATACTCGGCTTCATTGTTAGTCAATTTTACAGTTCTAATAGACTGTCTAATTAAGTTACCAGTAGGTGGTTTCAATACGATACCGAGCCCAGACCCCTTTGCGTTGGAGGCACCATCCGTGAATAGGGTACAGATCCCCAAGCTAATCCCCGAAGTGAGTAGTAATTCGTTCTCGACCTCGGGTACCAAGGTCGGCATAAAGTCAGCCAGCCACAAAGTCCGACAAAATATGAGATTTTATGGCGATCCGAGTTTGTACTCAATATTGTACTCGCTAATTTCTACAGCCCACTTGGCCAATTGGCCCGAGAGCTTGGGCTTATGCATGACATTCCTTATCGGGTAAGAGATCACAACACACATAGGGTGGCATTGAAAGTACGGTATTAATTTCTTTGAAGCGCTTAGTAAGGTGAGCGCTAATTTTACTAGGTGAGAATACCCTGTTTCGGCATCGCCTAGGGTTCTACTAACATAATAAATAGGAAATTGTGTATCTTCTTCTTCCAGGACCAAGACACCATTTACCGCCACCTCGGAAACAACCAATAGAGGTACAATTGTTCGTCCGCCTTCGGAGTGTGCAATAAGCAGGGGCTCGATAGGTATTGCTTGAGCTCTTCTAAATATTGATGACATTCCGGGGTCCAAGAGAAGTTGTTCTTCTTTTTCAATAATAAGAAGAACCGATGGCTCTTATCCGACGATCTTGAAATGAACCAGCCCAACGTGGCTATCCGCATGGTTAGTCTTTGTAATGCCTTGACGTTGTCGACTACGGTGATGTCCTCTATGGCCTTTATTTTGTCTAAGTTGATCTATATTCCCTGCTTAGATACCATGAATCCGAGAAACTTGCCCGAGCTGACTCCAAATGCACACTTCTCCTGGTTTAACTTCATGTTGTACTTTTTCAATATGTCAAAAGTTTCCTGCAAATATTTCAAATGGTCCTCTGCTCGTAGGGACTTAACCAACATATCGCCAATATAAGCTTCCATTGATTTCTCTATTTGTTCTTCCAACATCTGGTTGACTAGGCGTTGGTATGTGTCACCGGCGTTCTTTAATCTGAACGACATTACGTCGTAAGCACGTAATTTTTGACATGTCAAGTTTTCAGGCTACTCAGTATTTTATACAAATCTATTTGAGTTTATATTAATTTTTATAGAATTTTAATATATAGTATTTTTATTATTTTTTATTATTTATTTTATGTTTTAGTATTTAAAAATTAAAAAAAAAACACACACACAAAAAGTGGGCTCATTTTTATAATATTCATCTTCATATACATTTTTATTTTATTTCGTTTAAGCTTATTAGTATTTTTGTTATGATATTACTTTAATTTTACTATGATTTTAACCTATTGTCCTCTACTTCTATTTTAATGTAATCTCTAAAATATTTTAATATAAGTTTTATTTTGATTAAAATCTATTAGTATTTTAGTAGCATTTTGTTATACATTTATTTTATATCATCTTTTGGAAAAAAGAATAAATTTGGGCTGGTTTTTCTTTTGTCTTGCTTCAAGAGTTCCACCAAAGATTTAGCCCACTTTTACCTGAACACAAAATTCGGACAGTCCACTCCCTTAAACCAATCCAGACCCACCGACCTTATCTACCTACCCGACCCATCAGACCCATTATCAAATTCTATCCCTTCATCCTCTCCTAATCCAATGGACCTAATTAATTCCCACACCCCATATATAATCTTGATCTTCACAAACCCTCATCCCATTTTAACTCCTACAGTCTGTAAACCACCGCTGGACTCCGAAAACTCACCCAACCGGTTGAGTCTGCCCATACGAGTCACCACGTGGTCCCCTCCTCTTTGCTCCTCCCACGTCATCCCAACCCTATCAAACTTTGACACAGGAATATTCCCCCCTCCCCCATGTGTGACAGCTTTGGCGACTGCTATGGAGTTGCAGGTTCGAGCTGATACTTGATCTTGTTGGCTTTTTAGAATATTCGATTGATGTTTTTATGCTCTTTATTTGCTTTGTTTCATTTGTATTTTGTTTTATTATTTCTTAGTTGTTTATGTGTTTACAGTTTTTCCTTTTATGTGTTACTGCTTTTATAACTGTCATCACTTGCATAACCCTAGGTCAATTCTTTCTGCAACAAGTCTCGTAGTACGCGTCACATACACGAACTCTTTGTTGATTCACCCCTATTTTAGGAGGGGGGGGCCGTCGGACGTATGGAGTGGGTGGATAGTTTGAGCAGCCACCATTGACCATATGCTCCACCGAATTGCCTTGTTAGTGAATCCCAAACGTAGGTCAGCCTTTAGGCCATTACTATGTGCATCATATCATTATGACAAAGCAGGGCCCTATTGTAGGAAGCCTGTCCAAATTGTGTCAAATGGGCCCACCGGCCCAAAAGGACATTCAATCATCCTATGTGCTAAATGTTGCATCTTTGAGGGTAGAAAGGTCATTTGGGGGACTGATGTTTGGGAAAGAAGGGTGAAAATGAAGTAAGAGAGAATATTAAGGGTTTTATTACCTTTTTTTATCTTGCCCATTTTTCTAAAAAGGAAAAACAACAACAAAAAAAGATTTTACACTTTCTTATTATTTTTCAAAAAAGAAAAAAATAGTATTTCCAAATTAGTTGCATTTTTCAAAGCTTTCTCCCATATCCAATCCTCCCGAACTACGCATACCTGATTCTCGTCTTTAGGGGCGGGATGCGTAGGTAACTCACATAGGTTCCGGTCTTCCTAGTGAGTCTCAAGTTCTTGGCTTCGGGGGTCGTAGCCAAATCTTGCATGTGTAGCCACATTTGGCTACATCGGCCATTTTTGCGAAATAGGGATATTTTGAAAAAGTAGCTTGTTAACCTATATATTAGAGCCCTAAGTCAACAACAAGGTGTACTCTTAGTTTAAGGTCCATTCCGGTTGAATTTGCATGCTTAGCATTTTTGGCCACATAGGTCATTTCTGCAAAGAGGTCATTTTTGCAAAGTAATTTTGAGGACTATGATTATTGGGAGTTTGAGGCCATTTAAGCCTTAGTGAGGTATCTCTTTTTGAATTAGGGGTCACCTTTGTTGAGTTTACACTTCTAGCCACCTTTGGCCACGTAGACCATTTTTGCAAAAATTCCTTCAATAATGTCTTGCATGTGCCCAATATGAAGTGTTATTATTTCACATAGTGTCCTGAGTCACTAACTCTATTTGTTCTTATTCTTCTCATTCAGGTATGGATCCACTTACCCCATGACCTTCATAGCTAGGACCATTGCCTTCAGGAGCTGCCTAAGGAGACTTTTATTTTGAGTCCGTTTCTATGTTGTCATTTATGTTCTACTATCGTCCAGTAGTATTGAGTCTTTTAGGTGATGTCAGAGTCTGTCATAGTCTAGCTGAGTCTGTCGAGTCTTTTGTCATCGTACTTCCCATTTTGTATTTGTAAACAAAAAAAGAAGAAGAAGTTATAAATGAAACTCCAAAAAGATTTTAGTTTATTATGTCCATTACTTTTTCAGAACTACGCTTTGTATGATTCATGTGGAACATGATACATAGGCAACCTACATCGGCTTCGATCGAATTATTTTTTGAAGTTAAAGAAAAAAGATAAAGTCGTGGGAGGTGAGAAATGAGAGAAAAGAAAAGAATGATAAGCAAAAAGAAAAGAGAAGATAGAAGATGATGTAAGCCAAGGAGCGTTAAAGAGAAAATAAAAGAGGAAGGTTGGAACGAGCAAATTGGGACGATGCCGTATGACCTTACGACCCTTAAAGTCATTCTAGAACTGTTAATTTTTGCTAGGTGCATTGCACGTAATGTGATATTATTATATGATAAATGCCCTAATACTAACATGTTGGCTTTGATTCGCTCCTCTTTGTTATCTTTATTATTATAAAACAGGAAGGTGGTTAGTTTGTGGCACTCTGGTGAGTCATCCATACAACACTAGGTCAAAGCGCAAGGCAGTCATTCCAAAGGTTGAAACAGAAGATGACAGAGATGTATTAGGCTTGGATCAGGGGGCATCCTCCACCTTCATTCCCCACTAACTACACATAAAACCCTGCCTCCATCCCACCATTATCGCAAGCCCAAATTCCCATTATTGTCGATCTTTCCCCACAACATCCTCCAGGGTTTACCCCTTACCACAACTACTTTGGCACCTTATCCCAACCTTTTCATGCTCCACCAGCCAAAACAAACTCATATACCGCCCCAACATCCGCTCCTGTTTTTGTAGGCTCTCCACAACCTACCATCCAGCGATCATCTAGTGAACCCGCATTCAAAGTTCCTAATGTCCAATACTATGCTCCAGAACCAACTTTCAAGGTCCCGATCGCTATTGTTATACCCCTCACTTTGAGCCCCCCCTTAAAATTGAGAAGCCTGCTAAGAATGTGGAGCAAGATGAGATATTCAGGAAGGTGAAGAGTTTAGAGCAATCTTAAGGAACATGCAAGGGATATAAAGCCAAGTAAGTGTGTCTTACAAGGATTTGTGCTTGTTCCCTGACGTCTAACTGCCCGCCGGGTTCAAGATTCCAAAGTTTGATATGTATGACAGACATGGAGATCCCGTGGCCCATTTGAGAGGTTATTGCAGTAAGATGAGAGGCGCCGGTGGGAAGGACGAGCTGTTGATGGCCTATTTCAGTCAAAGTTTGAGTGGGGCGGCCTTGGAATGGTCCACCCGCCAAGATGCTAACAGGTGGTATACATGGGACGATATGGCTCAAGCCTTTGCCCGGCACTATCAGTACAATATAGACATTTTCGAATCGCTTATCCCTGATTAAGATAGAAAAGAAGCCTAATGAAAGCTTTAGGGAATGCAGGCTCAGATGGAGAGAACAAGCTGCCCGGGTCAATCCCCTGATAGAACAAGACGAGATGGTCGAGTACTTTCTTCAAGCCCAAGATCCTACTCACTTTCGCCACTTGATCTCAGCCGTAGGTAAGCCTTTTAACGATGTGGTAAAGATGGGAGAAATAGTGGAAGAGGGACTCAATCCAAGTAAGATCATGAGCTACTCCGCTATAAAAGCAACCACGCAGGCAATCCAGAATGGCACAGGAGTTTGTTAGGCAAGAAAAAGAAGGATGATGTTGCTATGGTTGTCTCTGGACCATGGCGTGGCCCAAAGGGTCCGCCTCGCCGGTACACTCAGCTTCGGCCCCAACTCGAGCCTACACCCTAGCTCCATATAATCCATCCCAACATTATTTCCCATCACAAGACCCTCAATACTCAGTCATACTACCACAACACCATGTTCACCATGCATAATCATATGCTCAACCCCCTACTTATCTGCAATGGCGTGCGCCAACTCCACAAAACCCTTATCCACCCCCACAACCCTACTGGTCTAAACTTTCGACCAAGGCCAGAGTATAAAATAGAAAAGAAGCAGCGGAAAGAAACCTTCACCCCTCTTGTAGAGTCCTACGCCACCTTGTTTCAAAAATTGAGGCAATTGGACGCGTTGAGGCCGATTGAGGCAAAGATACCGAATTCACCCCCAAAGAACCTTGATTATTCTCTAAGGTGCGCATATTGTTCTGATGCCCCGAGGCCCGACATAGAGAAGTGTTGGCAATTCAAAAGAGCAGTCTAAGAGCCTATTGATACAAATCAAATTGTAGCACAGAGCCCGTATGTGCCAAACATCAACCAAAATTCCTTATTAGTTCATGCAGAGACACACATGATTGACATAGTTCGTAAGGATGGGGAGTCTGGAAATTCTACCAAGCATGTCCCACACATTTCTAAGTTTTTTGTCAAGTTAGAGTTTGTAAAACTTTCAATATCATCAGTCTTGAAACCAGTAATTAAAGTTGATGAGGAGCTGACCAAGAGGTTCTAGAGTCTGTTTGCTGAGGTTGATAGACGTGCAGCTTATTGGGCCGAATGTGAAGCTTAGCAATTGGGAAGCTACTCCTCTCCCCACCCAGAAGGAGTTTTGGTAGTTTGCTTTGTTCTTCTGTCTGTTATCTGGGTTATTCTAGGGTTGTAAACCAAATTTCATTTTTGCTTGTTTTGATATTCAAACCTTTCTATCTTTTTATTCTCGATGAAATACAGTTTTCCTTTTTCCGTTATTCCTAATGTGTGTTTCATTTTCATTTTTCTTTTGTATAGTTCTTTTTATGCTGGTTCCAATGACATGACATGCATGAGAAATTTTCAACCTGATCTTAAAAGCTAGTCGAGTCTTGAAATAATGAACCAAGAAGTTGAATATGATGAAGAAGCAGCATTTGAGAAAATAAAGGTTGAGATCTCGTCCCTCCAAATTGTTGTAGCAGTTGAAATTGATGATGATGAGTGGATGAGAAAAGATTGGCAGCAAAATATCATGGTCAACTTTATCAAGAGAAAATGGCTAGAGCGTACACCAAGAAGGTGCGTCGCAGGAAGTTGACAGGGCCAACTAGTATTGAAGCGCACCCGTCCACATCAAGCTGAAGCTAAAGCCAAGTTCGCCTCCAATTGGCAAGGGCCGTCCGTTGTGACAAGAGTGTTGCCCAATGGTGCTTTGTATTTAACAGACATAGAAGACAGATGTGTGGATATGGCTATCAATTTTGATGCAGTCAAGAGATATTATGTATGATTTCTTTGCTTATCGTAAATTGTATTTTTTGCATTTGGCATATTCAAAGTTGGAATGAAGCAGACATTTTATTCTGCTACCCAAACACTTTTATCCTTTGTTACCTATTTTGAGCCTTATTTACTTTCTTTCATACCCCTCTTTTGGAATTAGAAGTAGAGACAGAAAATAAAAAAGAAAAGAAAAAAAAAAAAAAAAAAAAAAAAGAAGAAGAAGAAGAAGAAGAAGAAAAAGAAGGAAAGAGAAAAAAAAGAACAAGAAAAGAAAAAGAAAAAAGAAGAAAGAAAGAAAGGAAAAAAACAAACAACAAAAACAAAATAACTTTGTGTTGGAACTACGTTCGACCTGATTCCTTTTAAGGATACGTAGGCAGCCTTACTCTGAGGTTCTATCCCATCAAAATATAAATCCAAATTTTCCCAGACTCAAAGAAACTGAGGCAGAAGTTTTAGTTTTGCAAAAAATCTGATTCCAAAAGTTGTAATTTTGAATCCTTTCATCTTAAGTTGTTTTGAGCCTTCATGCCAAACTTTCTTTCTAACCCTATCCAAAAGCCTACATTACGTTCCAAAGAAGGACCTTACAATCAATCTTTGAGGATGCCAAGTCAAGCGAGATAGAGATATGATTTAAATCACGGGTAACATTTTGTTCATGGGCACAAGGAAAAATGAATAAAATGAGAGAGTCTTATTGGTGAAAACCCTCACGGGCACCATAAGGCGACGGTGAGTTAAGAGATGAACAAATGAGAGAGGCACGTTGGTGAAAATCCTTCGAAGTTCGGCCAAGCACATCGCAAGTGACATGATTAAGAAGGAGCAATGTGGTGGTAAATAAAGTTCAGGTGATCAACTGATTCTTGAATTTTGAGAAAATACAAAGGCTCAACAATTGTCAGCATGGAAATGAAATGCAACAAGTAAGTTTAAGGGATTCGGGTAATTCAGAGGTTTTGTGGTCAAGGTTCGATCATAAGGTCAAACAATTCCTTACTAACCCCAAGCAGCTAATCAGATGAAGCATGGCAAGGGCAGAAGCGGACACCTTCAGCAACGATGCCACAAACTAACCACCATGTTTTCAAACTAACAAGATTTTCTTTGTTTGAAACAGGGGCAAGAAATTTTGTTCGTTTTGCAGGGATCCTCCATGAGGAAAGCATGTTTCAGGTAAGTTCATTTTTTACTCTTCAGGACCCTCCTGGATAATGGGATTTAGTTTTAAGTTTTGAGGACCCTCCTGGATAATGGGATTTAGTTTTAAATTTTCAGGACCCTCCTCGATAATGAGATTTAGTTTTAAGCTTTCAGGCTCCTCCTCGATAATGGGATTTAGTTTTAAGCTTTCAGGACCCTCCTGGATAATGGGATTTAATTTTATATTTTCAGGATCCTCCTGAATAATGGGATTTAGTTTTAAGTTTTCAGGACCCTCCTGGATAATGTGATTTACTAATAAGTTTTCACGACCCTCATGGATAATGATATTTAGTTTTAAGCTTTCAGGACCCTCCTGGATAATGAGATTTAGTTTTATGTTTTTAGGACCCTCCTGGATAATGGGATTTAGTTTTAAGTTTTCAGGACCCTCCTGGACAATGGGATTTAGTTTTAAGCTTTCAGGATCCTCCTGGATAATGGAATTTAGTTTTATGTTTTCAGGACCCTCCTGGATAATGGGATTTAGTTTTAAATTTTCAGGACTCTCCTGGATAATGGGATTTAGTTTTAAGTTTTTAGGAGCCTCCTGGATAATGTGATTTAGTTTTATGTTTTGAGGACCCTCCTAGATAATGTGATTTAGTTTTAAGTTTTTAAGACCCTCTTGGATAATAGAATTTAGTTTTAAGATTTCAAGACCCTCCTGGATAATGGGATTTAGTTTTTCAGGACCCTCCTGGACAATGGGATTTAGTTTTTCAGGACCCTCCTGGATAATGGGATTTAGTTTTAAGCTTTCAGGACCCTCATGGATAATGGGATTTAGTTTAAGGTTTTCAGTACCCTATTGGATAATGGGATTTAGCTTTTAAATTCTTAGAACCTTTTTGGATAATGGGATTCAACTAATACTCACAGATGTTCCGGGTACAAACTGGGGCATAAAATTTTCTTTGTTTTGTCTATTTTGTTGTGATTGCAGGCACCCTTCCACACGGGACTCCCGGATCACCATGGCCGACTTTCGTCTCTGTTCGACCAGTCAAGTGAGACTGGGGAGCGAAATTGCTAGTTTTCTTTATATTCTCATTGAAGAAAAGCGAATTTACGAGGTTTCAAGAGTATGGTAGCTTGATCCTCGGTAGAGTGGCAAAGCTGTGAACGAATGGGTTAGGCGAAAAGGGGAGGCTGCCATCCATTGCAGCTGAGCCATTTCATGAGTGGGGGGGCTAAGCGCAGTTCTTTGAATCAAACGTTGAATGAAATCGATTCTTTTTTAGATATAAAAATCTAAATCGGATAGGATAGATGGATCGACCTATCATTCTATTCATATATATTACTAATCAAAATGGATTTTTATAGTGTTGTAGCATAGCAAGAAGCCCCAAATCCTGGCAATCTGTTGATTAAATACACTGTAGCAGTGAATGCTTCAACCCATAGATGCTTTGGTACTCCATTATTTATCATCAAAGTCAAAGTCATTTCAACTATAACTATATGTCGGTCTTTTCTTTCGGACACCCCATTCTGCAGTGGAGTATGAACACATGACAGCTCACGTTTGATTCCTATCTTCACGGTCGTCACAAAGAACATGATAAGAACAAATGCAGAATCCAAAGAGTGACATGGCAGATGAAGAAGAAAATTCTGTTTGCTCATCCTAGCATGGCATAGGACACGTCTGATTGTTCACCTCTAATGTGACACACTCCCTCCCAGTTATATGATCAACGGGATCAGTCGGCTAGAGAGAGGGCTTATTCTTCTTTCGGGGAGACAAAGTCGTCCCTTCTACTGACCGAACCCTCAGTTCGGGCAAATGCTTGGCAATCTTTGGTAGAGCTTATTTATGATTTCGTGCTGAACCCGGTAAACGAACAAATAGATGGTCTTTCCGGAAATGTTAAACAAAAGTTTTTTCCTCGCATCTCGGTCACTTTTACTTTTTCGTTATTTTGTAATCCCCAGGGTATGATACCTTATAGCTTCGCCCACATAGCGAGTGAGGGCTAATATTTCAGAATTTGTTTCAAGTCAGAGGCAGGCGCCCATCTGGAGAACGGGGGTACTTATTTCAAGAGTAAGTTTCAAGTTTCAACATTAGTAGCAGGCACTCACCTGGAGAACGAAAGTATATATTTCAGAGTTAGTTTCAAGTTCAAGTCAGTAGTAGGCGCCCACTGGAGAATGATGGTATTTATTTTAGAAATTGATTTCAAGTTTTATTCAAGTTCAAGCAGCAAATCCGGCTTGAAGAACTGGGTCGATTTTCTATTTTCAAATTCAAGTCAAAAGCAGCAGGAGCCCGATTGAGTATAAGGTCAATTCAAGTTAGAAGTTGCAGAAGCTCGCCTCAAGAATGCGAGTCAACAATTCAAGATGCACAACAAGACTGTAGAAGATTCAAGACAAATAATAGATATGATTTTGTAGTTTTCTTGTAGTTTTTATCTTATTTGATTTTATTTTTGATGTAATGACAGGAACCGCGGACCGGAACCTCGACGACACTTCACTCAAATCTCCATCTTAGTATCCTTCTCCATTTTTCCTACTTCTGAACTACACGTGGCCTGATTCCTTTATAACCAAGGATATGTATGCAGCTCAATACCAAAGCTCGGTCACAATCTTTAATCCATCTTTATTTTTCTTTGGGTAAGTGTCGAGTCAGAAATCAATTACGTTACTTACTTAATTCTTTGCTCAATAACTCTTCGAGTTTCTAAGCAAAGAGGGGCAGCTGTAAGCACGTAATTTTTGACCTGTCAGGTTTTCGAGCTACTCAGTATTTTATACAAATCTATTTGAGTTTATATTAAGTTATATATATATATATATATATATATATATATATATATATATATAGTATTTTTATTATTTTTTATTTTTTATTTTATTTTTTTAGTATTTAAAAATATATAAAAACACAAAGAGTAGGCTCATCTTTATCATTCATCTTCATATACATTTTTATTTTTATTTTGTTTAAGTTTATTAGTATTTTTATAATGATATTACTTTAATTTTACTATGATTTTAACCTATTGTCCTCTACTTTTATTTTAATGTAATCTCTAAAATATTTTAGTATAAATTTTATTTTGATTAAAATATATTAGAATTTAGTAGCATTTTGTTATACATTTTATTTTCTATCATCTTTTGGAAAAAAGAATGAATTCGGGCTGATTTTTCTTTTGCCTTGCTTAGTTCAAGAGTTCCACCAAAATTTAGCAGCCCAAAATTCGGACAGCCCACTCCCTTAAACCAACCCAAACCTGCCGACCCTATCTACCTACCCAACCCATCAGACCCATTATCAAATCCTAGCCCTTCATCCTCTCCTAATCCGATGGACCTAATTAATTCCACTCCCCATATATAATCTTAATCTTCACAAACCCTATCCCCATTTTAACTCCTACAACTGCACCACCCAAGTGCCGCCGTAAACCACTGCTGGACTCTCCGGAAACTCACCAAACCAGTTGAGTCCACCCATACGAGTCACCATGTGGTCCCCTCCCTCTTGGTCGTCCCACATCATCCCAACCCTAACAAACTCTGACACAAGAGTATCCCCCCCCCCATGTGTGACATACGTTATAACAGTAGGTGCCGAATTTGGTTATGAAAGAAGTCTTTTCTTGATCATCCGGGTCCATCCGAATTTAGTTATACCCAGAATAAACGTCAAGAAAATTAGCATCTCGTGTCCGGCAGTTGCGTCGAACATTCGATTGATGTTAGGCAAAAGGAAAGAGTCCTTCGGACGCACCTTGTTTAAATTCTTATAATCTACACACATCCTAAGTTTATTTCCTTTTTTAGGCACGACTACTACGTTAGCTACCCAATCTGGGTAGTTAACTCCCGGATGGAACCTATTTTCAGAAGTTTAGATACCTCGTCCTTGATGAATGCGTGTTTGATCTCGGATTGTGGCCTTCTCTTCTGCTTAATCGGATGGAACTTTGGATCCAAGCTCAATTTGTGAGTTGTTACCTCCAGTGGAATCCCTGTCATGTCTAGATGGGACCAGGCGAAACAATAGGTATTAGCTTTAAAAAAATCAATAAGTTTTTTCTTGAGCTAGAGGGTTAATTTCGTGCCCAGGTATACCTTTCGATCCGGTAGGTGCTTGATAAATATAATCTGCTCCAACTCCTCGATCATTGATTTGGTGGCGTTAGTATCATCGGGTGCTATGAAATATCTCGGGACGTTGTAATCATCCTCATCGCCCGCTCCGTGCTCCTTCTGCTTTTTCGTCTCGGTTGAGGCCGGTATCGTTGATTGCTATTTAATTTCTTTTTCTTTGGTCGGTTCCCTGCTTTTTGATGTTGAAACCGCGGGCACCAGGATTACTTCATCAACAACAAACATTTTTTTTGCGGCCGGCTTTTCTCCATAGATTGTATTGACTCCTCCCGAAGTGGGAAATTCCAGCGCCTGGTGTAAGGTCTAAGGCACCGCTCTCATGTTGTGAGCCCACGGCCTTCCGGACAAGGCATTGTACCTCATATCCCTTTCGATCACGTAAAACTTTATTTCTTGGGTGGTCCCGACAGTGTTTATCGGTAATGTTATTTCACCCTTCATGGTCTCACACGCCATGTTGAATCCGTTCAATACGCGGACCGCCGGTATGATTTAATCCTGCAACCCCAATTGTTCTACGACCCTCGATCTGATGGTGTTGGCCGAGCTATCTGGATCAATCAAGACACTTTTAACCCGAGATTTATTGATAAGTAAGGATATTACCTTTGCATCGTTATGAGGTTGTACGATGCCCTCGCCGTCTTCGTCGTTGAACGAGATGGCTTCTTCCAGGATGTAATCCAGAGTGCCTTTTTCTCTCGTGATAGAAACTTTGGCACGTTTTATCATTGGCCCTTGGGGGACATCAACTCCCCCAAAGATCATGTTGATTACATGCTGGGGCTCCTCTTGTTCGACCTGTTTGTTGGCGTCCCTGTTTCTAAAGTGATTTTTTACTCGTATGCTTAGGAATTCTCGAAGGTGAGCACTGTTGAACAATCGAGCTATTTTTTCTCTTAGCTGTCGACAATCTTCAGTCCTATGACCGTGAGTACCGTGGTAATTACACACTAGGCAATGTTCTCTCTGGGCGGGATCGAACTGCAGTGGTCTTGGCCACTTAGTCTCTTTGATGCATCGACAATATACTTGTAGCTTCCATGTTGAAATTATACACCAAGAATCTCGGTGCTTCCCTACTCCCGAGTGACCTGTCAAACTCGCTCTTGCTCATCAGGCCTTGGCTGCTCGGTCCTCGATCATTTCTCTTGTCGTTCCTTGTCGGGTGGCACCCAAATCTGTTTCCCCTATGATCCGCGTCGTATGGCTGGTATCGATCTCAGACCAGCCTCGGCTCCTGATCGATGAATCTCTTAGACCTATCATTGTCTCTAATGGGGTAAACAGACCTCGAAGGGGCCCCGAGTTGGTCGTCCTCGACTTTGATATTCGATTGATACTTGTTGTGGACGTTGGCCCAGGTGACCGCCGGGTACTCCACCAAGTTTTGCTTTAGCTGCTGAGAAGCCACGGAACTTTGGGGGTTGAGCCCTTGAGTAAATGCCCCAACGACCCATTCATCCGCGACCCGGGGCAGATCCATTCGTTCCATCTGGAACCTCGACACGAACTCCCTAAGCATCTCGTTATCCCTCTTCTTGACCTTGAAAAGGTCCGACTTCCTCGTCTCGACCTTGATGGCGCCGGCATGGGCCTTTACAAAAGCACCTGCAAGCATATCAAACGAATCAATATAATTCGGAGGCAAGTTGTGATACCATAGTATTGCTCCCTTAGACAAGGTTTCCCAAATTTTTTTAGCAAGACTGACTCAATTTCGCCGTCTTCTAGGTCATTCCCTTTGATTATGTATGTATAGGAGGCTACATGCTCATTTGGATCCGTGATCCCATTTTATTTGGGAATGTCGAGCATTCGAAACCTCTTCGGGATCGACTTCAATGCTGTGCTTGGGGTGAAAGGCTTCTGAATGAACTTTTTGGAGTCCGGCCCCTTCAATATCAGCGGCGCTCCCCGGATCTGATCGACCCTGGAGTTATACGTTTCCACCTTCTTATCATTGGTCTCTCTCTTTTTCTCGCTAGATTCCACCCGTTTTGTCAATGCTTCGAGCATCTTCATCACTTTGGAAGTTTCCCCAGGCCCGAATTCACCCGGTTCCACGACAACATGCTCATCCCTCCGAGTATTTTTACGAGATTGCTCGGGTTTGGCCATTTTAGGGGCGTGGCTTTGGTTCAGTAACTGCGCTATCGCCGCTTGCTGAGCCTGCAACATTTCAAGAATCAACCCTAGGCTCATCCCATCACCTTCACCTTCGGGCGCCTCTCGAGCCGCTGGTCGGGGTCCCCCCAGAACGCTGTTGTCAGGATCAGTCGGTAGATTGATGGTGAAGGCATAGCATCGATCGAGTCGGCGGCTGGGAAAAACCATTGGGATCAACAGGGGGCAAATCATTGCTAGGTATCACGTTATTGTTCTCACCATGATGGCCTGACTCAGCGTCAACGTTCAAGTGAAGAACTGAGAATTTGACATCCTTAGGCTAACCTGCAATCAAAACTTTAAAGAACAAGCGTAAAACGGGGTGTGTTATGGAGATTTGTGTCAAATCACCACTATTACCCTTAGCCCCATGGTAGAAGCCAAACTGTTTACCCTAAAAAATGAGTAACAATTAAATTTGTGCGCGGTTTAAATGATATGTGATTTGATTCAATAAGAATGGTCTAAGAACATCAAATAATTAAGTTAAAGATAAAATGAAAGATCAAACCAATTGTAATATGATGATCAAGCCTGATCTTAGGTTGAACAATGAAATTCAACCTCGATCGGACCCTCGATATAAGTTCGGTTGCCAATAAAGAAGAGAATAACGGAAGAACACTTTGAATAATAGCTAGAAGACAAAAATAAACTTTTATTTCTTTGATTTACATTTCAAAGATGTGTTAAAATAAAAGAAACTTTTTCTTTTATACAGTAGGGGAATTTATGTCCTAGTACAAGTCTAAATAAGGTAAAATCTTCGTTTTCCGTTAAATGTCGATCCACAATTGATATTATACGGGATTCGCGCTGCAATATCTGGTTGAGGGCGAATTTTACGGCTCCCTACTTGTCATGCATAATCATTCCCCGCGTTTCTTGTGGTCTAGAAACTTTACTTGGTCTGGATACGTTATTTTACCGTGCCCGATCCTAGATACATCGTTCACTCCTTTCGGGTTCCAATACGAGGGTTCCTTTGGCTTTGCTTATAGTCACGTCGAACTGTGCTTCCCTTTTATTTCCTTACTGGAGAATCGGGAAAAACTTTGCCCCCAATTTTACCCGTACACAATATCCATATTATTTAATGAAATAATGTTTCTCTGGATGATTTTATAATGGTACATTTGCATTACTTATAATAAGTAAAAAGGACAAAAATCAACTTCATCAACTATGTTTAGATCTTGGAACGATCTACTTGATTTTTATAAGCAACGTATAAACATTCGTCAAACGGTTATGATTGAAAATTTTGGCGTTCGATCTTTTTGTGACTTCCTAAATGCTACGGCAATTTAAATTAATTTTTATTATCTGATGACGCAAAGGATAGGAAGGTGAAGATGTTGGTTAAGGGTGTTAAGTGATCCGGGCCCGGCCCAGGACCGCGGGTCAAACGGGTCTCGCGGGCCGGTCCAAACGGGCCTGGGCCTTAGTGGTGCAAAAGCCCACCACGGACCGGTCCGGACATGGGAGCCCACGAGATCGGGACCGTTTGGCCTGAGACCGCCAGGCGGGCCTGGGCCGGGCCAAACGGGCCTCGCGGGCCCAACGGCTATTTTTCAAATTTTATTTTTTTTTAAAAATGGCTAACCGCCAGATTTTTAAAATCTAGCCGTTGGGCCAATTTTTGCCCGTTTTAATTTCAGAAAAATAGTCATTTTGGCCCCCAAACTTTATTTTAACCCCAAACTTTTTATAAATACACTTTTTACCTATTCTCAACTATAAATACCCCCTCATTCTTTTATTTTTACTCACAAATTCTCTCAATCTCTCTCTAATTTTCTTCCATAATTGCTTACTTTGTTATTGCAATTTCGTGAAAAATTATGAAGTTGGTAAATTGAAGTATTTAAGTCTTCAAGTCTTCAACGATATTCAATTTTCAAGAAGTTGTTCGTCATTTCGGTAAACTCGTTCTAACTCTTTAAGTTCTAATATTATTGTTCTGTTTGTTTTATTTAGTATAATTATAATTAATATGGATTTTTCTTTGAAAAAAATATTTGTGGTAGGGTAAGGGAAAATGAAAAATTGGTGAATCTAGTAGCCAAGCTACTACTCCTCCCCTTGTTACCCGTCCTCCTCCACCTGTTATTCTTGATAGTGATAACCCTTGTTTTCAATTTTCGGATAGTCAATTTTGCCATGATGTTGCACCGGGTCAACAATTAGATGAAGAAATTATGAACGCTCTTTATCCTAATCAAACTATAGTTGAAAATGATGCGGAAAATGATGATTTAGATGAAACACAGCCGGATTTAGATGATACACCCACTAGTCCAATTAATAACCCAATTGATGCCCCGCCTGACCCTCTTGTAGTAACCTCTACATTTAATAGAAGACCCGCTAAACGGGTCAAAACATCTTTTGTTTGGCATTTTTTACTCAATTAAGAGAAGAAAATAAGGCTAAGTGTAAAACTTGTAGGTCTTTGTTGGCTCATAAATTTACTGGCAACCGTAGCGGTACGGGTAGTTTGACTAGGCACATATTGAAACACCCTAAAGATAAACAAAGATATTTACAAATGAAAGCTACGGAAGAGGGGACGAGTGTAGATAATGCGGTTCACCCTAGTGCAGGTTCAAATCTAGTTCAACCGGGAATTAACACTGTTACCGGTGGAATTTTATATTACGATCCAAATAAGGATCGTGAAGAGTTAGCAAAAATGGTAACTGTTATGTATTTACCATATAGTTTTTCTTCTAACCCCTATTTTGTGCAATATATTAGAAAAGTTTATAATCCTACTTATAAAGGATGGCCTCGTGCAACCGTAAAGGCCGATATTTATAAATATAAACACGAATATGAACAATATTTGCGATATTTATTTACTCATATAGATTATCGCATTGCTATTACTACGGATATAGGTAGAAGTGCCAATGACTGTGACTATCTAACCGTTACAAGTCATTGGATAGATGAGGACTGGATAATACAAAAGCGCATTATTGCCTATAGAATTATTAACTCACGCCACACAGGTAAATTTATTGCCAGCACAGTAGCAGATATTTGTAGATATTTTTGTATTAGAGATACAATAATGTCTGTTACAATGAATAATGCTTCTAGTAACACTAATGCAATAGGCTTGCTTACAAGTACATTAAATCCCGCATTTACTAATATTTTTCATGTTAGGTACATTTGTCATATTTACCATTTAATTGTTGGTGATGGTATGAAAATGTTAAATGTAGAAATTGAAAAGGTAAAAATGGCTCTTAATTGGCTTTTTTACTCAAACCGTAGAAGTAGACTTACAGAATATTTTAAAAAATATGATGAATTTGGCCTTAGGGAAAAAAAGGTTCCTAAACCTTGTCCAACTAGATGGAATTACATGTATGAAAGTCTAGTTGTCGCCTACGAATATAGAAACCCAATTAGCGCAACCTATAATGCTCGTGTAGGTGATGGTGATGATGATGATGATGACAAGCACCTTACTAATCAAGACTGGACTAACATTAAAATTCTTGTAGATTTTTTAGAACAATGTCATGTTGCAACAAACGAATTATCTGGTCAGTACTATCCTGCTATTTTTAATTGTTTAGTTTATATTGCTGCACTTGCAGATTTATTTTCTCAATTTTCAGAGGGTGGGGTAATTTATGAACATGCTATTAATTCTATGAAATCTAAGTTAAAAAATATTTTTTTCCTATCCCCCCTATTTTTGGCGTTGCTGCACTGTTAAACCCAACAATGAAATTAGGAGGTCCAAACTTTTGGTATTCTAAAATTTATAACTCTTTATCACTTTCGCCTGAGGAATATGCTACACTTGGAGATGCACAATCCTCAATTAAAATAAATGCACAAACAATTTATAATGCCTATCAAACTGCCTTAGATCATGCTAGACCCAATATTCTAACTCCTACTTCGTCTGCTTCACGATCATCTAAAAGAACTGCAGGCCTAAAAGCCCTCAGTGCTTGGACGGAGTTCAGGGGTTCCCAAGGTGAGAATATTGGTGATAGTTCACAACTAAATGAGCTTCAAGTGTATTTGTCGCAGGGACTTGAATCAGAGAATCCCGACGGCTCCTTCGACGTTTTAGAATGGTGGAAGGACAAACAAAAACACTATCCGGTTCTTTCAAGGATGGCTCGAGATATTTTAACCGTTCAAGCTTCAACAGTGGCATCGGAGAACGCTTCAGTCAAGCGAGACTTCAAATCGGTGATCATAGAGCGTCGATGAGGGAGAGCTTGGAAAAAGCAGTACTCTTCAGAGATTGGATCCGTTCAGAAAAAAGAAATTTTGGACTTGCAGAATCACAACCGGATATAGACGAGGCTTATGAAGAAATGCTAGCGGAACTTGCGCAGGATGCGGC
>MCJB01014080.1:19838-88456 GCA_002018475.1 Nicotiana obtusifolia | reverse complement strand
GTGTGTGTCTAATACATATAAACTATATGTATTGCCTAATATATATGTATATATATATATATACTTTCCCTTTTTACCTATCCCTATTTCCTCCATTATTTCACATTCAATCCTTATATATAGTTTCAAACTATATAGGATTGAATGTGAAATAATGGAGGAAGGAGGGATAGGTAAAAAGGGAAAGTTTTGGGGCAATATATATTTTATATATATATATACTATATATATATATTTATATATATATACAATATGTACAAGGCTTATATAAGGCAATATATATATATATATATGTCTAATACATATAACCTATATATATATTGCCTTATATATATGTATATATATATATATATGTATGTATGTATGTGTATATATATATATATACAATATATATAATATATATAATATATATATACAATATATGCAAGACTTATATACAATATATATATAGTTTATATGTATTAGATAGTTTATATGTATTTAATGGAGGAAAGAGGGATAGGTAAAAAGGGAAAGTTTTGGGGCAATATATATGTACAATATATACTATATATATATATATATATATATATATATATATATATATATATATATATATTTATATAGATATATGCAATCTATATTAGTATATGCATATATAGTTTATAAGAAATTTCCCTAGATAAAAAAAAAAATTATCTGGAACCGTTTAGGCCCGTTAGGTCCGCGGGCCCGGCCCATTTAGCCCGGGACCATGTGGGCTTAGGCCCGTAGAGGGCCGGTCCCTTACATATGGCCCATTAGGCCTGGGACCGTTTGGCCCAGGCCCGGCCCACTTAACAGCCTTAATGTTGGTGTTGAGTGGAATACTCAAAAAATGTTACTTTAAAGAAGTTGGTAGATATGGTTCTTAAAACGTTTTTTTTTAAACTTAAACAAAGACTATAATTAGGTTGAATCAGCAACCAACAAATTTGTGACAAAAATATGTGCATATTCCCAATAGAAAAGACTAATATAATTTCTTAATTCTCTTGCCAAGCAATGAGCAACTAGATTTGCTTGTCTCTTAAACCGAACTAGAAACATATTAGGATTCCTCCTTTACAAGGAACGACAATTCTCTAAAAGCACTCCAAACTCTATAATATCTTTACATGAGGAATTATAAGAAAGCATAAATTTGTTGAGCATCACATTCAACTATATTCGGACCATTAAAATGTTGAATCAACCAGACAAGTGCAAACGTAAACTCATAATTTCAGCATGCCTAGTATTGATACAACCTTGAAAAATCGAAGAAGCTACAGCTACAAACCGGCATGTTCAATCATGTACAACAAACTCCTATTCCACTGCAACTCGAAGTAAAGAAGACAACTGAATTTATATTGTATTTCTAGATCCCATTTGGAGGCTTAGACGAAGACGATGCCATAACCCGAGCGGAAATACTTACCAGACCTCCCAACCGCTTTTAAGTCATGGCGATCTTCCATTTGCTTAAAAGTTCAGAGCTTCGAATAGCGCATAAGTACGAGAAGGAATTTTACCATTCCACACAAATTCGTTCCTCATAGCTCAGATTATCTAAAGGACTGCGTATGTCTGCCTAGGTTTCAGAGAATCTGAGTCGTTAACGAAACACGGCTAATGAACTCTGCCATACAAGTGGTAAGAGATCAAATGTTAGACAATGACCAAACGGGACTTGCTGAAAATGTCAGAGTTTTATTTATTTATTTATTAACATAAGAAAAAATGAAAATGTCCACTGGACCAAATGAGACAAAGGATACAAGCCCAACCCATTGCAAGTAGACCTCTCCAACTAGGTCCAAATCGGTTTCAAAATACTAAATAAAGGGATCTTTACGTAATAGTCTGTTGAGTTCGTTGTTTATTTTTTTTTAGCTGGCACACATTATTTATATACTGATTATATAATATTGCATTATACATTTATTCGATAATTATAACTTCAATGGTTGAATGGGTGCACTGTTAGGTTAATTTTACAAAATAGAAGTGGTGGATTTTTATGCAGATAGTGATCGACATCATATAAGGGCATATGTGATGTGATAAAGCTATAAGCCACATTCAAGTCGTGGACCTTAGTTAAATTCTCACATGACATGCTTAAGTAATATCCATGAGTATTTATTTAATTACGAATATGTGTTTGGCACGTGGCTGTCTCTCTTACTCCCGACAATGAAAATAGTAGGAAATTAGGTCCAAACCGCTCTCAACTCACATAACCGGAATTTGTTATGGGCTTCTAGACCCGTCCACATCCCCATGTGGACCCTTTGGATTGTGGACCTATAAGTCAACTTGATAAAATAAAAATTGGGCCTAGAATTGTTGGGCCTGGTCCCACTTATGCATAATTCCGAAGGTTCAACATTCAAGTAGGGAATGGAGTAGGATTTTTCTCTTTTATTTTAAACAAAACCAAACTAGAAACATTTCATTTGATTATCTTAAATTCTAAGATTTTGTTGTGCTCGTTGTGGGCATGACAGTCTCAAGTATACAATGCTCTATTTTCTATTGTTTTGCAGTTCATGACCGATGCTATTGAATCTGCTGTTAATACTTGCTATTTCTTTTACTTTTATTTTGAAGTAGCACTAGCAAACTTAGTTGGAAACCAAAAAGAAACGAAATGTATGTTTCACGATAAGATTAACAAGAATACTTTTATTGAACATTGTTTCATTAGATAATCTCCTAATCCAAACAAAAAACTTTTTTCCAAATTGTTTTCTGAAACCTGTACCTAGAAACTATTGATGGTAGGCTATAATTACGTATTTTAGTCGCTTATTGCACTCTAATTTACTGTACTTTATTTATGTTTGAGCTTTAATTGGTAGTGTTTTGCACTTATTATGTGTTTTGTGCCTTGCTGGAAGTAATTCCGAGCTATTAAGATAATTTGGAGCTAATTTGAATAAGTTGGAGCTTGAGTAAACGCCCAAAAAATTAAGCCAGGATCACGTTCAGGGTCGAGGACCAAGTCTGGATGTCAAAAAATGAGAAAACAAAATTACTCTGAGAAAATTGCACTAGCGCTACGCGCCATGCATAGCGGGGGCTGGGCGCTAGTGCAAAATTCCTGCAAAGTGAAAAAATCAGCTCTCTACATTTTTCCACTAATGCCCCGCATGGCGCGTCTCCCCATACGGCGCGCCTGTGTATTTTTTACAGAGCAAAAATCCTATTTCGGCTAGGAAAAGTTGATTTCCTCTGAGCCCGACCCTACTTGGTATAAATACATGAAAAAATATTATTTTCTGGACTTTTGACACATATTCGACCAAAGGAGGCTAAGGAGGAAGTGGAAGACCACGAGCACAAGGATTTAATCATTCCGTCCTCACTCAAGACACGAGTTTGGATTGAATTTATGTTTTCCTGTCTTTTAATTATATTTGTGATGAATTGCTCCATATCTATGGAGTAGTGTTCTCTTTAGGGTTTGATGGATTTGGTGTATTGATGATTATTGTGGATTATACTCTAGTTTTTATGTATTGAAAGCGTTGTTGGATGATTTAATTGTTGCATCTATTATCACTTGTTCATGTAATCGAGAGAGGCATAACTTGTGATATCTTTGCATTATATTGTTAGTTGAATTCATTAATTCTTCTTAGTAATCGAAAGAGGCTAGTTGAATTATTGATTAAACCTAGTTAGGAGAATAATCGAAAGAGGTTTTCCTAAAGACCAATTCACTATGCATTCTTGCATATCTTCACGTGCTTAAATTGGTTCATCTTGTGAGGTTAAGACGTAATCGAGAGAGGAGTTTTTGGTGTTGAACTATTAATTGAGTGAATTCGAGAGACTCACTTAAACATTAGAAGTGAATTATCTTGAGTTAGATCTCAAACAATTATCTTGCACCTATCCTATCAATCCCTATTTTCTCCCACTGATAACTTCCTTGCTTATCATTGTTTCGATTGTCATTTGTTAATAGCTTTAGACTCTTAGTTAATTTAGTTAAAAATCAAATAAATCTCAAGTGTCGATCATCTTGGATAGCAATTAACCTAGAAACTACAAGAACAATGTTTAAATCAAATCCGTGTGGATATGATATTATATTATACTATATTTGATTAGCGAGCAGAATTTAAGTGTGTATTTTGTGCTCGTCAAATTTTGGCGCCGTTGTCGGATATTGATAATCAATAGTGTTTTAAATAGTTTTTGGTGCTAATTGAGGAATTAGGTTTTAGTTTTTTTCTTTTCTTTTCTTTTCTCTTTCCTTTTCTATTTTATTTTCTTTATTAGTTAACTTCTTTTCAAGATTTGTTTTGTAGTACCTAACAAGTTGGAGAAGATACTATAGATTTTGAACTCTAAATACTATGAAGATGGAGTACAACCAGCCTAAGAAAACGGTTGAAGAGTTAGCAGCTGAACATTATCCGCGGTCTGCTATGTGTTTTAAATGCGGTGAAAATCATCTATGGGTTGACTGTCAAGCAGGTATATTGTTCCTATGGTTCGTATTTTGAGCAGTCTCACTCTGTTTCTAGTTCGTATAGGTATGAGAATTCACATGCGCACAATTCTGACTCTGGTTGGGATGAATACCCTTATTATGACTGGAATGAAAGCAAAGTGAGACAACTACCTCAAGAGGAGAATGGTAGTTTAGAAGCGCTTATGCATAGGTTCATGAATAGTGTTGAAGAAAGATTTATGCAAAATGATGAAGCTATTAAGAACCTAACAATGCGAGTGAATCAATTAGTAAGTATACTTTCAGAAATCTCATTGCGTTGTGATGATGAATATATGGAGGAGATACCTTGTGAGAACGAGCCTACTCAAGAGGATGGGCATCCACAGAGAGAGCTTTTCACTATTCAAGAGGACTCTGATTCAACCGACATGATTGAAAATAAGGTTGTGGTTGAGTGTGAAGCAACGGAAGAAGAGTTCAAATCCCTATCTACCCTTCCATATTTGCAACCTTTAGTAGAAGAGAATGAGAAACAAATCATCTTAGACATACCAGAGGAATATTCACTTGACCTTTCTTCTTTGCTTTCTTATTCTAACCTTGATCATGTGGATTTTATTTTTGGGATTTACTGGAATATATATGAATTGATCCTATATGCAAAAACAAGTTAAGGATCATCATGAACGAGCAATTCACTGTTCAAGATGAGGACAAGAAAGAAAGAAAAGAGCGGGTCTTGCAGGTATCCTCATAAGAACATGCCTTAATGAGCTCCACACAAAATCCCAAGGAGTGAAAACAAGGAATGAATTCAGAATAGGGTTGGAGTTCATAAGTTCTCGGAAAAGAAGAAAATTCAGGAAAGTTTCCTTTACTTTACGTTTTTTAATTGTGTGTTATGGGGACATGCCACAACTTAAAGTATGGGGTGGGGGATATTTGTACGTATATATATTAGTTTTCTTTTTGTTAGTTGTAATAGTTAGAGATAGAAAATAAATGAAAAAAACTATTGGAAAAAGGAGCTTCTGTTCTTGAAAAACCAAAACCAAAGCTTTTATAGAGACAGGTGATTTAGACATATAATTGGTCAATTCAACATAAACTAGAGATCTCCTTCTCCATTTTGTTCAAATTTAGTAATACATGTCCATAACCCTAAAAATAATCTATTCCAAACGACATCTGATAATGCATTAATTTCTTAGCTAGGTACTTGCATGTGAATGCCATATTCCTCCATGTAGCAGTAGACTAGTTTCTGCAGTATTTGGGGAGCCAAGAGAAAACATTGGAAAGACAAACAACGATCCTTTCTTATTGCTTTGCACTAGAACTTGCCAATGCTTCATGTTGGAAATTAGTAAATTCCAAAGAAAATACGTAAAAAAGCAGCGACCAAGAGATAATCACTATTCAAATAGTTTAACTATGTGAAAAAAATATGAAGATACAACTAAATGGACAGTTTGATGCATACAAAGATTTCTTGTAATTTAATATAAACATCGGGTGTATGAATCTTTTTCCGTAAAGATAATGAAATGCTCCTTAGTTAGTGCAAGATTTACTGCTAATACATCAACAAACAGCACATTATATTTATAATAAAGTTTCTTTTTCGCTAGCTCTATTGTATGTGGACCAAATACCTAAGTGAGAAAGGAATCAAGAAATGATCCTCTCCTCCTATGAGTGACACCCCTTCAAAACCCCACCTTTATTTTTCTTTTCCTAATTCCAACACAACCTTACTCAGACTTTCAAGCTCTATGTTTGCCTCTTTTCAAAAAGCAAGGAGGAATGGGGTTGCCCCACAAAAAGTATGATTTAACAAATCACTTCTTTTTTGGCTATTGTGGGAATGACTAACTATGGTACCTTGAAATTTGTTGCTCATACAATTATATATTGAGCTAATCATTGTAATCACTATAAGTTTCAGCTTTCATGGGATTGGTGAATGACCAACTTGATTTCCCCCATTATGTATTCATCACATTCTCATCCTCCTTTTTATAAGTGTATGTTTATTTAGATATTTATTTCTAATTTTTCAAGCAATCTAATGAAGATAGAAATAAGTTTATTGACTTTTTTCTTCTCTGTGTAGCTATTGCATGAAGAGTATTGCATATGAATAAATATAAAGGAATTGAGTTATTTCGTATGAATGACATAGATGGTTAATTAATTGTATGCTGTTGAAATAATGACTTTCAAGCTTTCATCAAAAATAATTTGACAATCTTAATTGTGTTCATTAGTTTAATGTTTCTCTCTCTCATGTAAAACCCTTTTTGTAAATGTGCTAATTTGACAAGTAGCATGGGACAATACTTTAATATAGAATGTCACTAGCTAGGTATATTTGGTTATGATTTCAAATTCACTGTTATTCTAGTATGTGCCTCTTTTTGACCAGTCAATAGGCACAGTTGTGAGTTAGTGGAGACACGTAACTTCTTGCCTTTTCTTTACAAAATTAATAAGGGAGGAGACACCTAAGTAATTAGTTTGTAGCCAGAAAATTAATAAAATTCAAATGGGTGATACTAAATCTTTTAAAGCTTCATAATCACCTTTTTAGTTCTTTATGATGGAGAATATGATGTACTTAGCAACTTACCTTGATTAACAGTATAGTCAAAGTAGACGTTAAAACAATACTCGTAACATCTTTTGCAGCAAAAAAAAAAAAAAAAAAAAAAAAACATTGTTCGTATTATTCCATCATGAAATATACATAAACATCTAAAATACAATATAGCTTCTTGACCAGAGGCGGATCAAGAATTTCTATAACATGGGTGCACCATTAAAAAAATAGGAAAAAAAGTTAAAAGTGAGAATTGATCCTGCTCCTTTAGGTGAATAATTCAACATTAAACCAAGTGCACCATTTAGTCTCTTTGGAGCACAAGTGCCAGCATATAATATTAGATCAATTTTAAAAAATATATACATAAAATATCTAGTTTGGCGAAAAAACTATGAATTCACGGGCCCATAAATTAGGTTTAAATTCGCCCCTGCTCTTGGCGTCAGTAAAATTGAACTCCTGACACTGAAATTTTAATTATCACCTCATAATCACAAGTGAAGTTCTAATAAATATTTCAAGATTAAAAGTGGCTTGTTCTCATAGATCTTTGGATGCCTCTGGAATTTATTGGAGAATGTATAGCCATGGGAAAAAGACTTAATCGACGTACATACTTGTGTAAATGTCCCAGATAGGCACAAAAGAAAGAATTGGATACTAGGCAACCACAGAATCACTGACTATTTTTTTGTCTACAGTTGCAACAAAAACAAAACTCAGGCATTCCTTTCGTCCGAACATTGGACTTGCCTCCAGACAGACAGTGATTGTACATGCATGCTCACACGTCTTTTTCTTCTCCACCTCTGTCTCTCAAACCTCTTGTCTGTCTGTCTTTGTTCTCTTTATTGCTGTTACTGTCGTCCTACTCCCATCCTCTTATGCTACTCTTAATTTAAGTAAGACGAATTGAACCAGAGACTGAACCTCAAAACAGCTAGCGTTAATAATTACTTATAAAACATAGTCCATTTCAAGAGGATTAATGGATATGCGCTCAATGCCAAATGTAACTAATTTGCAAGCAAATTCCAACTTGTAAACCAAGTTAAACATTCGATTCTTCTCAAAGTCAAGTAGCGGAAAAAATATCTTTCATGAATCACCTAGTATTACATGATTAATTCCATTTAGTTTGATATTGAGGTAAGTTTGATGTCCGTAAAGACCCAAACTGATGGGCCGCGACGGACACTCGGTGCCTTACTCAACCAAGTACCAACGGTAACATATTTTTCTTATCGTACTTCATAGGTAAATGAGCCGGAAAGGCTGTCATGAGATTGTTAGTATTCTGTATTTGAAAATATATTCAAAACCAGTAGCAATGAAATAATAAAAAATGTAGAAGAACAGAAATTAATTCGAGCCCGCTGAATTTATAGTGTTTCCTTAAGGAACTTAATCTCCTCCTAGTACCCGAGGTTTAGGATTATTTCCTCCCAGAATAAAACGGATAACCTCATTGGTGTAGCGGTACTTCAAACCCCATTGACCAACAAACTCAAAGAACAGTAGCAAATCACACTTACTGCCTTCTTTCTATTAAAAACAATGCAGAAGGAAGAAGGAGAAATTAGAATTTTCGTAAGGAAAATCTAAGGGAGAGGTCATGTATTTATAGCCAAAACGTTGGGTAATACTGAAGAGTTGCAACTCTTCATGTAAGGCTGCAACTCAAAATGGATGTTTTATAAAACGACCATTTACGCAAATCGCCAACAACAACAACATACCCAATATTATCCCACACTGTGGGGTCTGCGGAGGGTAGTGTGTACGCAGACCTTACTCCTACCTTGTGAGGATAGAGAGACTGTTTCCAATAGACCATCGGCTTAGGAAAGCTTAAGCACCACATTAATGAAAATAAATACACGAAGGAACAGTTCCAAAAAGCTATATAAAAGCAGAATAAAAACAACAAGATAGTAAGGTGCTCAACAATGAAAGAAAACAACGGTTAGTCATAAAAATCAACTACCAACTGAAAGCGAGACTGTGTGCCAATCTACTGTTATGAACACTCTAGACTACCTACTCTACTACCCTAATCCTCGACCTCCATACCTTCCTATCAAGATTCATGTCCTTGGTTAGCTGAAGTTGCGCCATGTCTTGCCTAATCACCTCTTCCCACCTCTTCTTTGGCCTACCTCTACCTCTCCGTAGGCCCTCCAATGTCAACCTCTCACACCTCCTCACTGGGGCGTTTATACTCCTCCTCCTCATATGACCAAACCACCTAAGCCGCGCTTCCCGCATCTTGTCCTCAATAGGGGCCACACCCACCTTATTGCGAATAACCTCATTTCTGATCATATCTAACCTGGTGTGCCCGCACATCCATCTCAGCCACCTTCATCTTCTGGACATGAGCGATCTTGACTGGCCAACACTCAGCCCCATACAACATCGTTGGTCTGGCCACCATTCTGTAGAACTTACTTTTAAGTTTCGGTGACACCTTCTTATCACACAAAACACCGGAAGCGAGTCTCCATTTCATCCATTCGGCCCTAATACGATGTGTGACATCTTCATCAATCTCCCCATCCCCCTGAATAATAGACCCAAGGTACTTAAAACTACTTCTCCTAGGGATGACCTGCGAGTCCAGCCTCACCTCCCATTCCCCTCCTCGAGTCTCGCCACTGAACTTATACTCCAAGTATTTTGTCTTGGTCCCGCTCAACTTGAAACCTTTAGATTCCAGAGTCTGCCTCCATACCTCTAATTTCGCGTTCACACAGTCTCGTGTCTTGTCAACTAATACAATATCATCTGCAAATAGCTTGCACCACGGCATCTCCCCTTGGATGTGGCGCGTACGTCCATCATCAGAGCAAACAAAAAATATCTGAGTGCCGACCTATGATGCAATCCCATCATAACCGAAAAATGGTCCGAGTCCCCACTCCCCACCTACCGTCCTCACTCGGGTCTTTACTCCATCATACATGTCCTTAATCAACCTAACATAAGCAACAGGTACACCTCTACTCTCCAAACATCTCCACAAAATCTCCCTCAGAACTCTATTATACGCCTTTTCTAAGTCAATGAACACCATATACAAGTCCTTCTTTCTCTCCCTATACTGCTCCACCAATCTCCTAACAAGGTGGATGGCTTCTGTTGTCGAATGCCCCGGCATAAACCCATCCTGGTTCTCAGAAATAGACACTCCTCCTCACCCTTAGCTCTACCACTCTCTCCTAGACTTTCATAGTATGGCTAAGCAGCTTGATACCCCGACAGTTATTGCAATTTTGGATATCACCCTTGTTCTTGTATACAGGAACCATCATGCTCCATATACACTCTTCGGGCATCTTCTTCGTTCTAAAAATAATATTAAATAACCTAGCTCCAAGCCTGCCTTGCCCGCATTCTTCCAAAACTCCACCGGGATTTAATCCGACCGGTCGCGTTACCCCTTCTCGTCTTACATATAGCCCCCTCAACTTCATCAGCTCTAATCCTCCTACAATACTTAAAGTCACAAGGACTCCCGGAGAGTTCCAAATCACCCAGTATAATGCTCATGTCCCCCTCCTCTTTCAAATGACTTGAAAGTAGGTCTACCATCTCCGACGGATAAGCCCTTCATCCAACAAAACTCTACCTTCTTCTCCTTGATGCACTTCACTTGGTCCAAGCCACGCGCCTTCCTTTCTCGCTTCTTGGTTAATCTGAACAACTTCTTATCCCCACCTCGGCCCTCGAGTTCCTCATACAAACGACTAAAAGCTGCAGTTTTGGCGGAGGAAAAATTAAATTACCGTTATAGAAATGGTCTAATTTGGATTAAATAATATCGCGTTAATATTAACAAATAAATTTGGTCCAAAAAATTAATCAATCAATCAGATCATTTAACCGAATCTGAAGCTGAGCGAGCGAGCGAAGACAGCGCGAGGCTTGCCTTCTTCTCAACTTTTTAAGAGCTAGAAGATGTGCAATTGTATATATACCCGTCAAGAGGGAATTCAAAAAAAAATCCTCCTCCAATATGGGACAATGTCCTTTTGTCAAAGAGGGAAATTCAAAAAAATTTATTTTTCCCTCCATTTCCCATTCACTATATTTTTAAGCCCTAACTTGCTCAAAATCCAACAATCCCCCACATGAATGGGGAATGGCTATATCACGAAAATATGCATGAAGACTGTGTGATTTACAAGCAAGGATTAATCGTATCTGGATAAGTAGGTTTCCCTTTGAACTTTCCGTAGTGAACTTATATCGGATATACTCGATCAATCGGTAGATTTGATATCTTTGAACTGTCGAACTTTGGTGTATACCTAGACAATAATAAGTCATACAATCAACTCTTAACCGTCTTTGGTTCTCATTGTTGTATTTGTTTCAGCCATGAACACCGCCTAATTTCGTAAGTGCTTAGAGAACTGGCCTTGCAAATTTCTCGTTGAAGCGGCTAACACTTCATACTTACATAGGAGATTCCTAAATGTGTCATCCCGTAGATACACTCTTTGATATACCCCGTACCAAATTTAGAAACCATTAAAAAGCCTTAATGCTTTATCTTTGGTACTGAACAATGTCTTATCACGAGAATTTACCAAGATTTTGGTTGACAATGTTGAACCATCATTAATGACTTTGTTTGATCTCCTTGAACCTAGATCTTGGGATCTCCAATTTTCTAGGTAGAGTTACCGCCACAATGACTTGTCCTCCTCCATAGTCCCATTCCTCTCGATGATCTTTCAACTACTTCTCTAGTTAGGCCTTCTGAAAGCAAATCTGACACATTATTGCTTGACTTTACATAGTCAATTGTGATGATCCCCTAGAGAGTAGCTGCCTATCGGTTTTATGTCTTCATCATATATGACGAGATTTACCGTTATATAAAATGCTTCCGGCCCTTCCAATTGCCGCTTGACTATCGCAATGTATGCATATTGGTGCCAATGGTTTAGAGCCTAAAAGAACTGTCTTCCAAAAAATTTCGGAGCCATTCAGCTTCTTCACCGGCTTTATTTGAGGCTATAAACTCAGCCTCCATTGTAGAGCAGGCAATACAAGTTTGTTTGGACGACTTCCAAGATACTACTCCTCCACCAATATTGAATACATATCCACTTGTGGATTTAGAATCAGTTGAACCAGTGATCCAATTTGCATCACAGTATCCCTATGTCACCGCAGGATAATTACTGTAGTGCAAAGCAAAGTCTTGGGTATATTTTAAATATTTCAAAACTCGTTTCATCGCCATCCGATGAGATTGACCTGGATTACTCGTGTATCGACTCAATTTACTTATAGAACAAGCTATATCTGGTCGAGTACAATTCATGATACACATTAAACATCCCAACACACGAGCATAATCCAATTGCGATATGCTTTGGCCTTTATTCTTTGCAAGTGCAAGATTCACGTCAATTGGAGTCTTTGCAACTTTAAAATCTAAGTACTTGAATTTTCAAGTACTGTTTTAATGTAATAAGATTGCGACATGCCAAACCTTGAGGAGTCATATAGATCTTAATACCCAGAATTAAATCGGCAACTCCCAAGTCTTTCATATCAAACTTGCTAGTTAGCATATGCTTAGTCGCATTTATGTTGGCAATGTCATTACTCATTATAAGCATATCATCCACATGTAAACATATGTGATTTGTAACATTTTTAATGGACACACATTTATCACATTTATTTATCTTAAAACCATTTGATAATTTATTTGGTAAAATTTCGCATGCCATTGTTTGGGTGCTTGTTTTAGTCCGTAATGCAACTTAACAAGTTTATATACCTTCTTTTCTTTACCTGGAATCACAAACCCTTTAGGTTGTTCCATGTAAATTTCTTCCTCCAAATCTCCATTTAAAAAGGCCATTTTTAACGTCTATTTGATGAATTTCAAGGCCATATACCACAGCTAATGCTACTAACGTTCTTATGGACGTAATTCTTGTAAGTGGAAAGTGTGTATCAAAATAGTCAAGACCTTCTCATTGTCTATACCCTTTAACCACAAGTCTTGCCTTATATTTGTCAATAGTACCATCATCTTTCATTTTCCTCTTAAAAATCCATTTAGAACCCAATGGTTTATTGCCTGGCGGAAGATCAACCAATTCCCATGTATGGTTGTTCAGTATGGATTCTATTTCACTCTTGACTGCCTCTTTCCAAAATAATGATTCCGAAGAATACATAGCTTCTTTAAATGTTCGAGGCTAATTTTCCAATAAGAAAGTCACAAAATCTGGTCCAAATGAAGTAGACATTCTTTGACGTTTACTACGTCTTGGATCCTGCTGATTAGACGTACTTTCTTTTGTTTCTTCCCGAGGTCATTTAGATCCTTCACCAATCGCTCACATTCCTTTTTATACGGATATATATTTTTGAAAAATTCAGCATTATCTGATTCTATAACCGTATAATTATGAATGTCGGGATTTTCTGATTTATGAACCAGAAATCGATATGCTTTACTATTGCTTGCATATCCTATGAAAACACAATCAATGATTCTCGGTCCTATCTTTACCTTTTTAGGTTTAGGAACTTGCACTTCTGCCAAACACCCTCACACTTAAAAATAATTCAAGTTGGGCTTCCTTCCTTTTCATTTTTCATATGGAATGGATTGCGTTTTGCTATGGGGTACTCGGTTTAGTATATGGTTAGTTGTAAGAATGGCTTCCCCCCACAAGTTCTGTGGCAAACCAGAACTTATCAACAAAGCGTTCATCATCTCCTTTAATGAACGATTCTTTCTTTACTCAATCCTATTGGATTGGGGCGTGTAAGGGGCCGTTGTTTGATGAATAATTCCATATTCTATACATATTTCAAAAGGAGATTCGTATTCACCACCCATATCACTTCTTATCATTTTGATTTTCTTGTTAAGTTGCATTTCAACTTAATTTTTGTATTGCTTGAATGCATCTATTGCTTCATCTTTACTAATAAATAAGTAAATATAGCAATATCAAGCACTGTCTTCAATAAAAGTAATGAAATACTTCTTTCCACCACGAGATAATATTGACTTCATGTCGCAAATATCTATGTGAATTAAGTCTAAAGGATTTGAGTTCCTTTCAACTGACTTATAAGGATGTTTAACATACTTAGTTTCCACACATATTTGACATTTTGAGTTGTCGTATTCAAACTTAGGCAATACTTCCAAATTAATTATTTTTCGCAAGGTTTTATAATTGACATGTCCCAAACGTATATGCCATAAATTATTTGATTCAAGTAAGTAAGAATAAGCTGAAATATTATTATTATCAACAATCATTACATTCAGCTTGAAAAGGCCCTCAGTAAGATAACCTTTTCCTAAGTACATCTCGTTCTTACTTATTACCACTTGTCTGAAACAAAAAATACACTTAAACCAGTTCTTAACGAGAAGTGAAATAGAAACTAAGTTCTTCCTTATTTCAGGAACATGACAGACCTTGTTCAGAGTCACCACCTTGCCAGAAGTCATCTTCTGGAATATCTTTCCATGACCTTTAATTTTGGTCGTTGCAGAAGTTCCCATAAAAATGATCTCATCGGGTCCAGCAGAAGTATATGAACCAAATGCTTCTCTAACAGTACAAACATGGCAGGTGGCTCCAGAATTAATCCACCACTCCTTAGGATTCCCCACTAAGTTGCATTGAGACAACATAGCGCACAAGTCATCAATATCATCATTTGTTTCAACCATATTTGCTTGACCTTTTTTCTTCTCTTTCTTCGGAGCACGACATTCTACAGCTTTGTGGCAGTTTCCCTAGAATTTCTTCTTGCTGAGATAGTTGTTTGGTCCAGAAGACTTCTTTCTCTTTTTCGAATTAGTTGGAGCACTCTCAATAATATTTGCTCCCATAATTGTTAAGTTCCCATGTGTCTTCTTTTCTGCAGCTTTATTGTCCTCTTCGATCCTCAATCGAATGATGAGATCTTCGAGTTTCATCTCTTTGCACTTGTGTTTCTAGTAGTTCTTAAAGTTCCTCCATAAAGGATGCAACTTCTCAAGCATTGCTGCAACTTGAAATGCCTCATTGGTGACCAAACCTTCAATGAAAAATTTGTAATTAGTAACAAAATTAATACTTTCAACAGAAGCATTAATTCAGATTATACCCTCAACAAGGAGATCATGAATTATAACTTGTAGCTCTTGAACTTGGGTAATGACAGGCTTGCTGTCTACCATCTTATAGTCCAAAAACTTGGCTGCAGCAAACTTCTTCGAACTGGCATCCTCGGTTTTATACTTCTTTTTCAACGCCTCCCATAGTTCTTTCGAAGTTTTCATATTACTATAGACGTTGTAAAGATCATCCTCCAGTCCACTAAGAATGTAATTCTTTCATAAGAAATCTGAGTGCTTTCATGCCTCAATCACAATAAAATATTCATTTTCAGGAGTTGATTCTGGCAGAACCGGGACGTCCTCCTTGATGAACTTTTGTAGACTAAAAGTAGTCAAATAGAAGAACATCTTTTGTTGCCAACGTTTGAAATCAATCTGGAAAATTTTTCGGGCTTTTCCGCCGTAGCCAGTGGTGGCGCAGAACGACAAGAAGCAACATTGCTCGTAGAGCCAACCATGAGGGTTCTTGTTTCTGTCATTTCTATTAATTATAAAACAGAAACAAAAGTAATTCACGGTAAAGTATTTAAAATCTTCAACCAAATAACTTTAATAGAAACAGATTAAATACCACTGTGAAGATTTTATTTCTTCAAACCGAATACAAAACGAGTAGAAAATCACAAAGATATTAATCTCGTAATCTCTACCAAGGAGTAGAAAATCCGAAGATTTTAGTCTCCAAACTGAGAGTAGAAAATCACTAGGATTTAGTCTCTCACAAATAGAATATAAGATGAATACAAAAAAAAAAATTAAGTTCCTTAAACTTGTTAGTATTCTGTATTCGAAAATATATTTAAAACCAGTAGCAATGAAAAAATCAAAAATGTAGAAGAACATAAATTAGTCGAGCCCGCTGAATTTATAGTATTTCCTTAAGGAACTTAATCCCCTCTTAGTACTAGGATAGAACGGATAACCTCATTGGTGTAGCGATACTTCAAACCCCAGTGACCAACGAACTCAAAGAACAATAGCAAAATCACACTTACTGCCTTCTTTCTGTTAAAAACAATGCAGAAGGAAGAAGGAAAAATCAGAATTTTCGGAAGGAAAATTTGAGAGAGAGGTCATGTATTTATAGCCAAAACGTTGGGTAATACCGAAGAGTTGCAACTCTTCATGTAAGGCTGAAACTCAAAATGGTTATTTTATAAAACGATCATTTTACGAAAACCGCCAACAACAACAACAACAATAACATACCCAATATTATCTCACACTGTGGAGTCTGCAGAGGGTAGTATGTACGCAGAAATGGTCTAATTTGGATTAAATAATATTGTGTTAATATTAAAAAATAAATTTGGTCCAAAAAATTAATCAATCAATCAGATCATTTGACCAAATCCGAACCCGAAGCTGAAGCAAAAGCCGAAGCCGAGCGAGCGACGACGACGACGACGACGCGAGGCTTGCCTTCTTCTCAACTCTTTAAGAGCTAGAATAAGTGCAATTGTATATATACCCATCAAAACTCTTTTCCTCCTCCAATATGGGACAATGTCCCTTTGTCAAAGAGGCAAACTCAAAAAAAATTCATTTATCCCTCCATTTCCCATTCACTCTATTTTTAAGCTCTAACAAGCTTAAAATCCAACAAAGATAACTAGAATAAAACATAAGGGAATACTCGATATAGGACGACCTAACATGATATACAAACTTATACAGATGACATACGGGCCTATAAGGATCGACATGATCATTTGGTAGACTCAAAACATACGCCGACAAGGCCATACAAGTATCCACATACATGAAATGTGTCTACAAGCCTCTAAGAGTACATAAACATCGGGACAGGACCCCGCCATACCAATCAATACATGTTCAAAGCATACTGGCCCAATAGGCAACTCCGGAGCAAGTGGAGTGCGTCAACACCTTCCACTAAACTGATAGCCTATTAGGAAGACTGTCAACCTGTCTATCGAAGCCTACGGGCATGAAATGCATCATCCCCAGGCAAAAGAGACGTCAGTACGAATAAAGTACCGAGTATGTAAGGTAGAAAAGCATAAATAAAAATAGTAATGTAAAGAGAGATAGAGGAGATACAACCTGTAGCATCTGAGTGCCTCTGAGGGCCACTAACATGAAGTGCATGATACATATATACACATAAACTTTTAAAAACATACGCCTCTGTGGGCATCATCATTACCATATCATACTCGGTCATAATAGGCTCGGTAAAAACGTACCCGGCCATTATAAGACTCGGTAAAATCGTATCCGGCCACATGAAGCTCGGTAAAATCCAACTGATCAATGGTTGTCGTACCCAGCCGATTATATCACGGCTCGGTAGAGTAAAATAGATAAATATATGTAGTGCATGTTGGACTCATAAAATCACGTTCTAAACCTTTCGGAGTGACGTAAGGTCGTCGCGGCCTCGATTAACATTATGGACATTTGTACCATCAAAATGAACCTCAATAGGATTCAAGGATCATACATATTGGCTTAGAATAACTTAATAAGGAAAGAACAACATGGACAACCTTAGTTGCTAGGAGTAGATCCGTTATGAAATAGCGTATCATTTACGTTCATTTCACTTTAGATCATGCAAAAAGAAAGAAGGAAGTGCATTAGCATACCTTTTTAATCTTCTCTCCAATCGTCAACCAAGCTCAATATGATCTTTTTACGTCTCCAATGAGTAAACAACAACACTACTAACAAGCATTTTGATCGATATCTCATAAGTTCTAGCTTCAACGACTTAGCCGTAACTTGGATAAGCTTAAATACATATAGAAAGGTTACTTACATTTAAACAGATAGAAATACTCCAATTTGAGCTTACTTCCCAGAAATATCCTTCTAACGCAGCCACAAGAACGAGAAAGTGAAACTAGGAATCAATTCGGGTTTCTCGGCACTAGAATCACTTTGGAAGACTTGAAATCACCTAGGGTTGATATGAAAACCTTGGGAGAGTATTTTAAAGAACTTAAACCACTTTAAACAACTCCCCACATAAGCTGGAACCACACCAGAATCAACAACCACAAGAAGAACAAGAAACTCACTAGCGCCACGGGATTCCCGAATCTCGATTTGTGTTGTTTTCCCTTGATTTGGGTCTTGGATCATGAGAGAACTTTGAGAGAAAGTTTTTATGTGTATAGGGTCTGAAGAGAGTGAAAAATAATAATAGCTCTATTTCTTGTTCCTGAGCGGAAGGTACGCTCAGCCCCTGATAAGTTAAAACGGGCTTTAGGTGTCACATATATATCATGATATCTCAACCGCCTAAGTGGGTCCCATAGGAAGCTGCTTGCGCAGTCTCGCAAAAACGTGAATATCTCTCTACTCCAATGTCGTATCGACAAAAAATTTGATTTGTTGGAAACTAGACTCGTAGATCTCCAATTTGATATGTGGATTATCCCGTAATTCTAAGTATATTATGAGAAAATCTCATTCACATTTTACCTAATATTTAGCACATTTATTAATGTAACTTATGATGACCTTTCCCAACTTTTGTTCTATAACTCGCTTGACTTCAAAACGTAGCACACGACTATCATACGAAAAAAATAGCTCATAATAATCTCCTTATCATGTTGAGTACCCTAGTCTCACCCCAAAAGTACATGTTATAACATTCCCAACTTGTCGACTTTCGATGAAATTTATTTTCTTCAATTCGTGTAGCTTCTAAGCCTTCTAAGCCTTCCAACCCTCTTGGTACTTGTTATTCATGATATTAAATATTTGTAACCTCCAAGGTAACACGATTAACTTACTTTATATACTTCCAAATATAATCTCATTTTTGAGCTTACATCAATCAACTTACGATGAACTCTCATGTACGAAAACATGGGGTGTAACATCATTCCCCCCCTTTGGAACATTTGTCCTCGAATGTTGACTGATGTGCTTATCAGTGTCATAACCTATAGCTTTTACGAATACTTAATATTGTCCTTGCCATTAAGGCAACTGTTCTGTGAATAGATTCGGACGCCAGGGCATTCACCCCTTTCGGTTTTTTTCTCACACCACGACTTGTGGTCAAAAATTTTCCAATCTCGTAAATGTTGCTACCTTCTGTCATGCAACATGTACGACTTTGACCTTATATGTGCACCTATGCCACTCTTCTCTCCTTTTTCCTTTAGCTTTTAGCCAATCTCTAGGCCTCACTTTATGAACATATACAGAACTATGACAAGTTGTCCCTTTGGGCATCTATAGGTGTACTTGGTACTTTGTCGAACTTACGACTATTGCTATATCTTGTTTCGTAGCCTCAGATATCTATGCTTATGGCTTTACTACATCTAGGTAGTTCATACTATATCATAACTCTTACTTCAATTTATTATTACCGAGGTCTGCTACCCAACTCTAGGTTACTCTCTCACTGCTTATCATATATGTATAAATATAAGTCCTTTAATGTTTCCTTATTACTGTTCAACTAAAGAATGGCATCCTAATCTCCTCTCATACTTTGGAACTTTTATCCATCTATTGTCGGTTCACCTTAATGTTGATATATAATCTACCACTTATTACTTGTAGCCTCTTATGTAATACATTGTCACTAGAGCTCACGTCTCATCGGGGAACATCTGAAGTGTTTTCCTGATCCACCTAGGAACGATACTATACTTCACTTACCGTATTTCATAGCATCCCAAGAGGATTCATCTTATGGGGGATATTCTAATCCCATGCAATTTATAAAAATCCTTTCTCTTTAAATCATTACTCAATAAAAGGCCTAAACATCATCCTCTTATCTATCGCAATTACACCCTCATTCTACTACCAAGGCAGCATCCCATCTCTTCTAAATGCTTCCAGTCTTAGACTCCTCTGAGTTCATTCAAGCTATACTAAGCTTTCTATAACATACGGAAACCATCAGCGCTCTTATTTTGATGGGCTTAATCGTGAGGCCTTACCTATTACTGTCACCTTCTCACTCACCTTTCCTTATCCTTACTCCTATCTACCTAAAACCTTGTCGCTCTACCATACTTTAGCTTGCGACCTACACATATCTATTTATACTACTCGCAACCTTTCTTTAACTTGCTAGCACCATAGATTTCCTTTCGTTCCTCCTCAGTTGTTTTTAAATGTAAGCAATTACTTTTCCTGGTCGTTATGCCACTTTTTTGCATGAGTGCTTGGCTTATCTTAGTGCCCACACAAATTGGAATTCCATGCAACCCATATGATCTCGAATATGACTTTTGATTTTACTTCCCGTTCATTAGTCACAATAGGTGCCACTTTCTTATGGAGTGCATATAATATTGTTGTGAGACTGTTGTTACAAGATCATTTCTTCTTTACGTCACTATGCTTAGGTTGAAGCCTTCTTCCTTATTTTCTCAGCTGGTCTTTCCTTGTAGTACTTATGGGAGACCCTCTGACTCATGTAAAGTTGTGTGTTGATTACATCGTATACCCCAAGGAAGTTTTGATGTTCTTACTCTCCTATAATTATCCTTAGTTACTTACCCCCGCGCCCTTATACTTGTAGAGTTGCTTTTGAACTAAAATTATGACTGTCTCCCCAATGGCACTCTCTCTTATTTCCATAAAGTTTAAATAGTACCTTTAACTACCCCAACTCCTATCTGAATATTTTTCAAGGATTGCGATCTCGTATCTGAGAGACTAAATTCTCTATGTTGGGGTTCACTACGTTTATCTTGCATGATCTATTGATTTATCTATATCCTCTTGTCTAGCCATAACTAGACTCTTCTTGAATCAACTACTAACTATTCGTCGGTCCATTCTCATATCTATATTTTGCATAATCTCTCTTGGGTTATTTCATTTATCTTAACTTACCTCTTGCACTGGCTCCTTATGTATCAAGTGTTCAAGCGCACTTATTTATCAATAACATCTGGTGCGGGAACCCTTACTGCCTCTCCCCGGCATCGTGCTTGCATAATTTTCTGGAGTCGTAACATATCTGTAGGATCTGAATAAATGCAATCTCATTCCTTTCGCCTTTTTACCGCATTCTTCCTCTACTATTCTGTAGTTACCTCATCATCTTTGGCGTCTTTTCACATCTCTTGCGGTAACCCTTCTGTACCAAGGATAACTGAATTTCTTATGCATGAGGGTGACACCTAGTGTTACTGGAACACTTAGTCCCTTAAGCTTAACTCTGCTCATAGTGCTTGCTTTAGGGAAGCGTCTACCTGAATGAGTTTTAAAAGTTATTCTTCTGTTGTCCATTTTATTATTGTCAGAATGCGATCTCTGAAATTCTCACGATGCCGACTATTATCAAATCTTTCGGTCCCTAATTCATGTTCAGTTTATATTATTCACTAGCCCATACTGATTTCTATTACTTCGGGGGTCTAACTTTTCCTTCTGGTAATCACGTTGGAGCCATCAACTCATTTCTCGAAATAAGGTATGACTTTTGGCTTATACTCTTTTATTGTCTCAAGGCTTGTCACCTGTTGTCTTTTCCTTCACTTGACTATAGACTCTGTCATCCTGTCATATTTTGATTTACCATTATCACCCATTTATCATATCTTACTCATAAAGCTTCATTTACTCTCTTCTTATTCTCATGCTAATATTTTTTTCTATTACCTTATTATGAAAACTTCAACAAAATATTCTTTCACTTTTAGCTCTCCTTGCACTATCTCATTGGCTCTTCGCGTTGCCTAACATTATCTCTTTACTAGGGACGTGAGCCATACTAAGGTAAATATTTATCCCTTCTAGGATTCCAGTATCTTCTGAATTTTCTGAGCATTCTAGTATTCATACTAACTGTTCTATTCTAGAGTGCACCATCTGAGTGTCTCACAAGGACAGCTATTACCACATTTGCAATATCCTTATGAAATATCTGCTAATGCTAACAATCCATCCACAATTTTGGGTTACTCTAACCCCAGCTGGATCCCGATATCCCATCCTTCTCTTAAACTCTATCTGTCAGCTCCCATAGGGCATAACCGAGATGAGTGTGGCCAATTGTACATACCTCTGTTACTGTTAAAGGTAACTCAGAATGCTTATATTTCTCTACCTAAATTGTAAATACTGATAATCTTCACTAACTGGGTACCTCGCACCCTTCTTCACTTTGCTTCTTTTACTTGTTGACTTGTATCTACCTTCTGATTTACTTATTGATTTTTACCATATGGATGGATAGATAGTCATGCCTTAGGGCTCCTTATCAAGAAGCTTACACGTCTTAGTACACACATGATCTGCTGAATACCTTACATTTACTCATCATAAACATGATGCGAAATCGAGTTCCTGTGACTCAACTCTTCCTTCCACAACCACATTCAATCTCTTACCAACTGTATTTCTTGATGTAGGTATCATTGTATTAAGAATAAAATGGAATTTAGGAGTTTGAATTTTTACAATTGAGCTCTACCACACGATCTAGAGTAAGAAGAGAGAGTGAAATCCTAAATACCCTATAGCCTCCTACTTATAAGTGCGGTGCACAACACACCCATAAATAAGACTATACTAGTCACGGCTTGTAGATTCCCCAGGACAGAACTACTCTGATACCAAGTTTGTCACGACCCAAACCGAAGGGCCGCGACGGGCACCTGGTGCCTTACTCAACCAAGTACCAATGTAACATATCTTTCTTATCGTATTATCATGGGTAAATGAGCCGGAAAGGCCTTCATGAGATAACCAGAATAAAACATAAGGGAATACTCGATATAGGACCACCCAACATGATATACAAACTTATACATGTGAAATACGGGCCTATAAGGCTGACATGATCATTTGGTATACTCGAAACATAGGCAGAGAAGGCCATACAAGTATTTAAATACATGTCTGTCTATAAGCCTCTAAGAGTACATAAACGTCATAAAGGTCGGGACAGGGCCCCTCCATATCAATCAATACATGTCCAAAGCATACTGACCCAATAGGCAACTCTGGAGCAAGTGGAGTGTGTCAATACCTTCCGCTGAGCTGATAGCCTACTAGGAAGACTGTCAACCTATCTATCGGGACCTATGGGCATGAAACGCAGCATCCCCAGGCAAAAAGGACGTCATTATGAATAAAGTACTGAGTATTTAAGGCAGGAGAGCATAAATAAGAACAGTAATGTAAAGAGAGATAGAGGAGATGCAACATGTAGCATCTGAGTGCCTCTGAGGGCTACTGACATGAAATGCATGATACATATATATATATATATAAACTTTTAAAAATATACGCTTCTGTGGGCATCATCATCATCATATCGTACCCGGCCATAATAGGCTCGGTAAAAACATAGCCGGCCATCATAAGGCTCGGTAGAATCGTACCCGGCCACGTGGAGCTCGGTAAAACCCAATTGATCAGTGGTTGCACAATAGGTGTCGTACCTAGCCGACTATAGCGCAGCTCGGTAGAGTAAAATAGATACATATATATAATGTAAGTTGGACTCATGGAATCTCGTTCTAAACCTTTCGGAGTGACGTAAGGTCGTCACGCCTTCGATTAACGTTGACATCCATACCATAAAAATGAACCTCAATTGGATTCAAGGATCATACATACTTGCTTAGAGCAACTTTATAAGGAAAGAACAACATGGACAATCTTAGTTGCTAAGAGTAGATCTAGCGTATCGCTTATGTTCATTTCACTTTAGATCATGCCAAAAGAAAGAAGGAAGTGCATTAACATACCTTTGCAATCTTCTCTCCAATCGTCAACCAAGCTCAATATGATCTTCTTACGTCTCCAATAAGTAAACCGACTTCGTCGTCATCACAAAAGCATTGTAACTCTCATAAGTCAAAACCAATATTCTACAATAAAACTGACAGCACCTCCCCTATTTGTACTACATCCCATAAGTTACTAAAAGTCACCAAACAGCCTAAACAACAACATTACTAACAAGCCTTTCGATCGATATCTCACAAGTTCTAGCTTCAACGACTTAGCCGTAACTTGAATAAGCTTAAATGCATGAAGAGTAAGAGGTTCCTTACCTTTAAACAGATAGAACAACTCCAATTAGAGCTTACTTCACCACAAAATATCCTTCCAATGCAGCTACAAGAACAAGGAAGCGAAATTAGCAATCAATTTGGGTTTCTCGGCACTAGAATCACTTTGGAAGACTTGAAATCAGCTAAGGTTGATACGAAAACCCCAGGAGAGTATTTTACAGAACTTAAACCACTTTAAACAACTCCCCACACGAGCTGGAACCACAACAAAATCACAACCACAAGAAGAACAAGAAACTCACTAGCGCCACGGGATTCCCTATATTTGATTTATGTTGTTTGCCCTTGGTTTGGGTCTTGGATCATGAGAGAACTTTGAGAGAAAGTTTTTAGGTATCTAGGGTCTGAAGAGAGTGAAAAATAATGAGTTAAAACGAGCTTTAGGCGTCACATATTCAAGATATCTCAACCGCCTATGTGGGTCCCATAGGGAGCTGCTTGCGCAGTCTTGCGAAAACGCGAATATCTCTCTACTCCGATTCCGATGTTGTATCGACAAACGGTTTAATGTGTTGGTAACTAGACTCGTAGATCTTCAATTTGTTATGTGGATCATCCCATAATTCCAAGTATATTGGGAGAAAAGCTCGTCCACATTTTACCTAATTTTTAGCACATTCATGAATGTAATTTGTGATGACCTTTCTCAACTTTTGTTTCACAACTTGCTTGACTTCAAAACGTAACACACGACTATCATACGACTAAAATAGCTCATAATAATCTCTGTATCATGTTGAATACCCTAGTCTCACCCCAAAAGTACATGTTATAACTCCCAACTTGTCGACTTTCGATGAAATGTATTTTCTTAATTCGTTTAGCTTCTAAACCTTCCAACCTTCTTGGTACTTGTTATTCATAATCTTAAATATTTGTAACCTCCAAGGTAACATGATTAACTCACGTTATATGCTTTCAAATATAATCTCATTTCTAAGACTACATCAATCGACTTGTGACGAACTCTCATGTACGAAAACATGGGATGTAACAATGTAGCTGGAAAAGAAAGATATACTTACCGATAAGAGAGAGCAAGACTAGCCTACCCAATAGAAACAATGGAAGAACTGACTCCCCCATCACAACAAGGCCGGAAGAAAATAATTATCCATAACCTTATTTACTAAGCTAGGGACTAGAGGAGCATTTTTGGAATTTGAGGTATCACTTAGCATCCAGCCGCAACAAGTCAAAAATTGAGTCAGGCAAACAAAGACCCTAAGCTAGGCTTAATGTTGACTGTGGACTGCAAATGATAGCTCAAGCTAGCCAACGGCAGGGATGAACAACAATAATAATAGAAGCACACACATCTCATAAAATATTCAGTCGCAAACCCAAATTTTGCTCTTAAAAGAAATCTTATACAGTAGCACTTTGAATCTCTAGGCTCCACTATTGACGACTCAAATTAAATCATTGAGAGCACCAACAACACTCGAATAAGACAACAATTGGAGAATGTGTATGGACATGTTAATGAATCAATATAGAATTATGTTTTTTTTCCTTAGAAACTGAATATCAAAACTCTGATTAGCACACACTTAACTTCAGTACATCTCTGAAGTTCGTTATTGCAAAGTTCTAATCTAAAATAAAACTAATAAATCCTTCACACAAATTACGGAACCCATTATATATCTGCACTTTTCTGATTGCTTATTTTTTGTTATTTCTTAAATATGTACATAAATACTTTTATTGTTCTCCATCAAGAAAACACGACCTCGCAGTTCCATCCACTCTCTCAAGCTGGTTTGCTTTGACTTCAATGTCGCTCTTAACGAACCGCAACGACATTTCAAAACTTAAAAAAGAAGATGCTTTGTAATTTGAACAATTATCTATTCGTATTCAATTCAACATTGCTGTACTAATTATTTAGGGGGTTGAAAAACACCACTAGACCTTGGGATTTCCCACCAAAATCCCCTTTTTATGAGAGCTAGTGGTGAGACTTGCGAGTCATGAGATTAATACATTCTTTATCAATGGGTCCATGTCCCCTTATTGGAGCGGACCCCTAATTAATCTCTTTTATTGCTAAAATTACTTCCTCAGTGAATTTACTGTATGTGAACTTATTTTCTTTTTGGTGCGTTTCAAAAAAAATAATCTTTTTTTAATTTGAAAATAATTTAGTTTAAATTTCAATTCTATTTTTAATGAGAAACTTTTATAACCACACAAATGTCCTGAATCCCTTTTTGACTTGTTTAGAATAACAAATTTCAAATATCTTTATTTTTTCTTAAATTTCGTCTTCAATCAAACAGATTCACATAAATTAAAATAGAGGGTTCATGTAAGTTAGAATGGAGATAGTAGTTAAAATTAAGGGCTATGTTTTAATAAATAAAAATATATAATATAATGCAATTGAGAGTGGTCCATAATAATATTAAGGAGGGATTAAAATGAGAGTTGAGAAAATAGTTGAAAAGGATGTAGAGTTGGACATGACATAGAATAGAAAGAATGAGTTATTGGGTTTCCCATATCCCACCCCATCAATTCTTCCTCCTCCTTTGAAAAGACGTGTACTCTAAAAAAGGAACATAGGTGGACCCCACTTATAGGCCCTACTCCAACGTTGAAGAAATAAAAACACTAACCTTTAGCCTGGGGTCCACTTTTTCTAGTTTCTCTTCCTTTTCATCACGCCATCAATTCTCTTTCCGGCCGTCGTTGTATTGCCCCTTTTTCTTGCTGCCACCATCCATTTTGCTATTTTCGTTTTTCAAATAAAACAAGAACAATGTCTTCTCTCCCAATTATTATTTAAATAGTCAGATACATTTCTTTTGATATTTTAAGCTATACCACTGTTTTTATGTATTTCTGTAATCTTATTTTAAAAAGTTAAAAGATTACTGTAAAATTTTGTGTAAAAATTAAATGCTTCATCTTAACTCTTGTACTTTGAGTCCAAAAATTTGTTTTGCTAGGGAGATAGCTAGGTTTTGAAAAAATATATATATATATTTATGAATTTCCAAAACTTGTTTATTTATTACATGCAATTGGTGTTCTTTTTATTTGAGGAGAGATAAAAGCATGAGATGTTTACATTCTAGCCGTACCTTATGTGAAATCAATGCAATTGTATTTGCTATAAGTTTTAATAAAATTAACTTAAATTTCCCTCGTGTTCTATATGTATTAACAGAATTGGTAAGGATATATATGTGCATAAAGAATAATAAGGTAAAAACACTTCTAAATGACAATAATGAGCAGCAAATGGAAGATTTCGTAATACTTTCTTTTCTATTTAGTTTTTCATGCTCTACTTCGTTTTATTCCAATTCTATCCAATGTTCCATAAATAAGCTAGTTTTTTCTAATTTTTGTAAATTATGCTAACTATGGAGGTGTTTAAATTACCTTTATTTATAAAAAATGTAGGTGTTTAAATTAACAAATATATAAGTAATTAAGAGTGGGCGGGAGAGAGTAGTTAAGTGTGGAAATAACATTTTTTGTCATGTGTGTATCCCAATACCCAAGGTTCACCTTTACAAGTTCACAACTGCATTCTCTCCCTCTCTTTCTACTTCTTTAAAATAAATAAATAAAACACACACTTTCACTTTTGTGTTATCATCAGTTTTCATAGGACAGAGAACACATGACTAAAGCCTTCCCAAATACAACAACACCTAGCTTAAAAAAAGCTAAAGGCAGCCAAATCACCAGAATCTTCACCACTGAAGCCAAATCGTTTCTGTTTTCACCTGTAGAGCCATATAGCATCAACATTTCGCTAACAATAAATCAATTTTCTGCCAAAAAATTCAAATGCTCTGTTTGAGAGAGTGACAAACACAGAGAAAGAAGAGAAGAGAACAAGTATAGTAGGAGCTCTAGCTTAAAAATAAAGACCCAGTTGAGGATTTTACAGATCTCCTATTGTACTGGTAAATTTCTGCTTTCTTGAATTTACTTAATGGGAGTATCATTTTTGAGTCTCTTTGTTTGGTTCTAGTATTTTGTGTGGAACCAAGTACGTAGTTACGCTGTTTAGGGGAAAAATTTCCACCCAATTTAGAGACAGTGGTATTAGAGTTGGCAGTGGGCACGTTTATTATGTATTCACATTTTAAATTTCTTTTTTCACTTTTATATAATCGAGCCGAAAGCTAGATCTGACGATGGTTCATCGAGTGTTCAAAAATACAGTGAAATGTGAGAAACACAGCTAATTTAGCACTATTTTACAATTTTTGTTTTTTTTTGGGGGGGGGGGGGGGCTATGGTTTTCTTAGAAGTTGATTGTCACGTCACTTGGGGACTTAAGGTTTTCTATCAAAGCTTCTTGAGGGTTATCTCATTGTGTAATTAATGGAACTTGTTAAAATTAAGATATATTTTGGTGATTGTAAACAATAATATTTGCCTAATTGGGTGTTTCTGTATCACAACATGCGTGTCTCTTACTACAAAAGATATCTTTATTACTTACCACATCACATAGTGCAACTGCGCGTTAAAATTCTGAAATTTGAAGATTTTGTAATGTGGTTGTCTTTACTCTAATATGTTCATAGAGGATGAAGACCTTTTTAGTGAAAAAGAAATCTTTTATGTGCTGTAATACTTGTAATTGAAATGGTCCTAGTAGATTTGATTTGTAGTACAGCCGTGTGGATAAGTTTTACTGATTTCGCGCTTTTCAGAGCTTTCTTCTGGTGAGGTACCTGTGATGATAATAGTAACCGGAGATGGAAAGGATTCCTGAAGTAAAACAACCACCGAGGCAATTCCCCCTAGAGGCTAAGGTGACACATGCTTTCTCAACTTCCAGGAAGGAGGTCGGTGTTAAATGCAATGTGCAGGACTTCCGAGATTTAGATTTGGTTGTTCCAAGACAAACATGGAAAGGAAAGACCTCCTATCAGGAGGAAGAGGAACTCATGGTCGATGCTGGTTCAATCAAGCGCAGTGATGATTCACTTGAAGACCGTGGCTCTACTTCATTTCATGGGGCAAGTCATCCTCCGGAACCTGTTGATACTGACCTAATGAGACCAGTGTACGTACCCATTGGTCAGAAAAAAGCAGATGGGAAATGCTTAGTGAAAAGCATGTCTTTGAAGGGTCCTTTCCTAGATGATCTTTCAATCCGGGTTCCTAATGTGAAACCGAGCCCATCTCTTCTTTCACCTGCAGAGAGCTTGGTTGAAGAGCCAAATGATCTGAGTGTAATCTCCTCTCCGTTTACAGTTCCTCGTCCATCTCAAAACACAGAAGCAAGTCTGCCTCCTGACTCCGAAGAGAAAGAATGTATTTGGGATGCATCGCTGCCTCCAAGTGGCAATGTAAGTCCACTTAGTAGCATTGATAGTAGTGGTGTGGTGAGATCTATGAGCATTGTCAACAGTTGCACAAGCACGTATAGGAGTGATGTGATCATGAGCGATGGCATGCTTAGTGTGGACAGAAACCATGAGAGCACAAAAGGGAGCATTCGAGGGGATTCACTTGAAAGCGGTAAAACTAGCCTTAGCAGAGCAAGTGACAGCAGTGGACTTAGTGATGATAGTAATTGGAGTAACATTACTGGCAGTGCCAATAAGCCTCACAAAGGAAATGATCCTAGATGGAAGGCTATTCTCGCGATTCGGGCACGTGATGGTATATTAGGAATGAGTCACTTTAGGTTACTCAAAAGACTTGGTTGTGGAGACATTGGCAGTGTTTATCTTTCTGAGCTTAGCGGGACTCGCTGCTATTTTGCAATGAAAGTGATGGATAAAGCATCACTTGCGAGCAGGAAGAAATTGACTCGTGCTCAGACAGAAAGAGAAATCCTGCAGTTATTAGACCATCCATTCTTGCCAACCTTGTACACTCATTTTGAGACCGATCGCTTCTCATGTTTGGTCATGGAATATTGTCCTGGAGGAGATTTACATACTCTACGACAGCGACAACCTGGGAAGCATTTTTCGGAATATGCTGCAAGGTATGCTTTTGTCATTCTATCTAGAATATGCAACATAAAAATTATCCTCCCCTTTCACATGTAGTCCTGACATAAGCATAAGCCTCTGCTTATTTTGGCATTCCTTAGATGTTATCACATCCATTTCGCTTGCACCATCGTTCTGACTTCTGAACACGTAAGCTCTCCCCTGTAGAGGAGAGAGTTAGTCATGCGGTCAAGAGTTCGAGCCTGGTACCCTGACAAACAAAAAGCTCTCCCCTGTAGAGGATGTGGTTACTGATATGACTTTTTTGATTAAATCTCGTCCCCAAAAAATTTTTCTTATCTGCCATTGCACCTTGACTTGCAAAAAAAAAAAAGAGGCTGTTTCTTTTCCCTTTTCGCTTTTTCTTGAATGGGCTGCAGTTGAGTAGGGGGTGTATTGGTGGGAGATTATATTGCCACAATGATTGTTGCCCATGTCATATCAACTCAGACCAATATATTTATCACTCTTGGATTTTGATGTTTGTCCCGCTCAATCCATATTTGGGATCCTCCCATACCAAATAGTTTGATCCTACTTGGAAGTTTTTTCTAGTCATTGGGTCTTAAGAAGAGAAGGTGGTAAATATATAATGGCATGTCTATTGATATTATTAATGTCTGGTTAACTAAAATTATTAAAGGGCTTATTCGTGCTAACAGTCTTCCACATTTTCTTCATTTGGGAGATTTTAGAATCTTTACCCTCGCATTTCTGTTTAAGCTATTGAGTTCCTTAATCAAACTTTAACAAACCCCGCGTTTCTGCCACAGGTTTTATGCAGCAGAAGTTCTACTGGCGCTTGAATATCTACACATGCTTGGTGTTGTGTACAGAGACTTAAAACCTGAAAATGTTCTTGTGCGTGACGATGGCCACATTATGCTTTCAGATTTTGACTTATCCCTAAGATGTGCAGTTTCACCCACGCTCATAAGGACATCATCTGATGATCCTTCTAAAAGAGGAGCCGCATTCTGTGTGCAGCCAGCATGTATTGAGCCCACGTCTGTATGCATTCAACCAGCATGCTTCCTTCCCCGCATATTTAATCAAAAGAGCAAGAAAAGATCACCTAAGCCTCGAACCGAGACTGGGCTTCCATCTAATGCACTACCTGAGCTAGTCGCAGAACCTACTTCGGCACGTTCAATGTCATTTGTTGGGACTCATGAATATTTGGCCCCCGAGATTATCAAGGGAGAAGGCCATGGCAGTGCAGTTGATTGGTGGACATTTGGTATTTTCTTGCATGAACTATTATATGGTAAGACCCCATTCAAGGGATCAGGAAACAGGGCAACTCTTTTCAATGTAGTAGGCCAACAGCTCAGATTTCCAGATTCTCCTGCAACCAGTTATGCCAGCCGTGATCTGATACGTGGCTTGCTTGTTAAAGAGCCTCAAAACCGACTTGGGGTGAAAAGAGGAGCAACTGAGATCAAGCAGCATCCTTTCTTTGAAGGTGTTAATTGGGCTCTGATACGGTGCAGTACACCACCCGAAGTGCCAAGACCCGTTGAGGCGGAGCCTCCTGCTCAGTTTGGGCAAGTGAACCCTGTTGGGGTTGGCAATACAAGTAAAAGAGTGGTAGGAACAGATGCAAAACCTGGTGGTAAATATCTTGACTTTGAGTTCTTTTAGTTTAGGATATAGAATTCTTGTCTAGGATTGTATCAGTGCCATTAGTTGATCCTTCTGCAATTGCTTGCAATACAGAGAACTGGGTCTTTACTAAACTTGTAGCGGTGAAAATCACTCGCCAATGATATGAGTCAGTTGCATTATTTTGATTTAATTTGTCCTCACATGTATCTTAATTTTCTTTTCCGTTGAATGTTTGCTCAAAAAGTAGTGTTATACTACATGATCCAAGAGAAAAAATGCCTCGTTATTTCCATGCCATAGGAGCTAGCTAAGAGCCTAAGGGCTCGTTTGGCATGAGCAATAAGGGATAATTAATCTCGGGATTAAATTTGAGATGAGTTTGTCCCATGTTTGATTGGGATAAAATTGTGGTATAACTAATCTCGGAATTAGTTATCTTGGGAATTGGGATAGTAGTATTTTTTTTTATCCTTATGGGATGGTGAGATAACTAGTCCCGTAATAATTAATTATGAAATAACTTGTTTTCCATCCAAACGACGCCTACGACTATAGAAAGCGTGTCTTTTTTTGTAAGTAGAGCCAGATGCTGCGTGGAGTTGTGCTCGAAAACTGTGAATGAAATGGCCCAGAGGAGCATAAAGATTATATTGAAGACCATGTGTGACAATAATGAGCTAGTGTTATGGATCCAATGTAGCATATTGTTGCTCCCTAACGCACACGCAATTATACGGGGTTGACAAGTAATATAGGTTTGTAAGTCCAGGTTATCGTACCCACAAGGACTTAAATTAACTACTTATTAACGGACAAATACTGTTATTTAAGCAAGTAAAATTCGAATTCAAGAGGTGGATTATTCTAACTTCAGCTCTAATTTATAACTAATAATTGCAAGGAACAAATTACGTGTAGTGTAATCAATTAAACAAATATTCCAGGTTTGTGATTAATTTACCAATCCTATTGTGTTCTAATTGACTTTCCGTTCATATAATTCATGTATGGTTGCTAATTAATCGATAAACATACTCATAGCCTTCTTCCGAAGTACTATTCGCCTATTCTTAATAAGTAAGATTAACACCTATATTCCTATGGAATTAATCTATCAAGAACGCACTAAAAACACGATATTCAATTAAGCATGGTGATTAAGTATATTTCTATCCTAACCACGAATCCGCCCCCCTTAAAAGGTTAAGAACATGCTTTCTTCAATTCTTTTCTAATCTAAACATAGTTTTCCCAAACATAGCATAGATAAGTGAAGAAACAACCATATGATCATGAATTATAAATAAGAAATTGTCAACTTCGAATCACATTATTAATGGCTAATCACAACCCCAGAACAAGGGGTGATTAGCCACTCATGTTCAAAATAATCAAAATATAAAGTATTGAAATAACTATAAAAATACTAGACAAAGATGAAGAACTGATGCTTGATTGCTTCTATGCGATGTTCCGTAGCGTTATTGCCTCCAAAAACACGTTCTCCCTTTTCCTCTTGGGTTTGGATGGGTTTATATAGGAGTTGGGAAAGGGTAGGGTCGAAATAGTGGACTTCTAGACGAATTAGGACAAGTTCTCGACGTCGGCGCCCTGGCTGGCGCCAGGCGCCCCCCAGGGCGCTGCGTCCAGTGGCTTCTTCTACTCTTCTTCCCCCAGCGCCACAGGTGGCGCCAGGCGCTGCCTATGGCGCCCAATGCCTCTTCGTCCACTTTTGTCTCGTTTTGGCTTGTTTCTTGCTCGTTTCGCCCCCAATTGCTCCCGACTCATTCCTAAACATAAAAATACTTTAATTTAACATGAATCGAAGCAATTAACATCCTAATTTTATAAAACAAAAGCCAAATATGAGGTGATTTACATAAAAATATATATCTTTTACACCAAACATCAACACCCCACACTTAGACTCTTGCTCGCCCACTTAATGTCCTCACGAAACATTTGACTTTTTAATCAAATCATACTTTTGAACACAATCAACACTAGCACATAAGCATGAACACATAATTAATCCATATACTTCCCGTAAAGTCTATTTAAGCATAACACTTCAATATCATCCAACAACCCAAATGTCACCACCCAACCTCAAAAACCAACTCGCAACCATTAAGCAATCTCAATACATATACTTACCTAACAAGATAATTTACGACATTACCAATCGCTCATGAAATCATGTGCCCTTACCACAATCCGAAGAGTGAATATATATGAATAATATCACACAATTTTGAACAAAATACCCTCACTCTCACAAAGAACTCATATGCTTCCCATAAAGTACCATAAGCTTGCTCGTAGTGTAGATTTCTACTAATTGAATTAGTCAAATCTAAGATCAACTAGGATTTTTTAGGTTGTAATGTAGGCTAGGGGATGGGTAGGATATATCTGGTAATAGTGGCTAGTCCTCCTAAGCACTTAATATACTACAATAAAAAATTCGAATATTTTTCTTTTTCATTTACTAAACTTGTCTCATATACATAGCCTTTCTTTTTCAGCTCAGCATTTCTATCATCTCACTAGCACAAATCAATCGGAGGTGTTTTTTTTTTTCTTCTATATATTTTTCACTAACATATTTTTTCTTCTTTTTCTTTTTTTTCCTTTTTTTTTTCACACTCCATAACAACATTCATCAACTAGTGAATCTTAATTTTAGCTTCATTGCACCGACAAATCCTTTCACAGGTCGACTCATACTCAAGACACCCCCCAATTCCACCATTACTTCTTTTAGCGACTAAGTGCTTTAAGAGATAAAAGTTCAAATAAGGTCTAATTCAAGAACAAAAATAGGGGAATAGCTTTTAATGTAGGTACCAAAGAAAAAGGCCTATAGGCTCAAAGGGGCTAGCAATGGACAAATTTATATTCGATGTGACAAACACATCCATAATCAAACAAGAAAATGCTTATATCATTTCTTAGATTAGCCCAACTTACAATTTCGCTTCAATTAATACACGGGGCAAGTTCTAGACTATACAGGATAGCATAGAGAATCAAAACCTCACTCACACAGTGCACATGACTCAATCACGATGGTTTTGTTTAAATTTCAAGTCAAGCAAGCATATATAATTGAAACAATTAAGCAGTAATTACACTATATGGTATACGAGTCAATAATTGAGAAGGGGCGTCACAAATTGGGTGGTTTTCTTTAGGCTTACAATTTAACTAAATCGGAAATAGATCATGTTTCATAGCCTATTGTACTAGCATCAACTATGTCAAGAAGTATTACTACATAACTCAGTTCTTCCTAATATAGTCCTAAAAAGAAATTAAATTGCCCGGTTCGAGCTACATCCTTGGAAAAGAACCGGTGCCTTAAGAAAAACCAAGGAATATTACCTAACTATCCTAAAAATTAAAAATCTTATTGTTGTTTTTAATCAAACTTTATCCCTCAAGAAAAAGATCCATCGTCGCAAAAAATCTGAATTTTTTCAAAACTTGTCAGTTTATACATTAAAATACTAACAATACAACTATTAAGAATAATAACAATACAACTATTACAAAGACAAAAATAAAACTAAATCATACATGATATACATTCACAACACTGACAACACAGGTATTTCTCCACCCCATACTTAAACAATGCATCCGCCTCGATGCATGCAAACATGTAAAGCAGAGCAGCGTGAGAAGAAAACTCCCTGTTTGCACTTTCTTTAGGTTACCGGCGAGGTGGTGGTGGAGGTTCCAACGCTTGTACCTTTGCTAATGTTGTCACGGGCCATATTATCCTGCAACACAAGTAAACAGGAATGTGAGCAATGTTCAAAACATATGCCATAGGTTGGCATGCAAGTCGTCACATGACCCCACACTTAAAATCGAAGCATAAGTACAAGTGTTGAGCCATAGTATCCCGACACCACACTTAAAATCGTGGAACATTCTGCCTGCAGCGCCCCAGGCAGCGCCGGGCGCTGGCCTGGGCGCTATTTCCCGAAACTTCAAAATCTTTTTTTTTTTTGATTGTTGTACCACTTATATTTCCTACAACATTACGTCTAATAATTCTACATGTATACATCAAGTGTATTACCCTACCTAGTCTAAAAGAATAAATGAAGAAGTTAAACTAGGAAAGCGGTAAAAATTGGGTTGCCTCCCAACAAGCGCCTGATTTAACATCGCGACACGACTCAGATTTGTACCATCAATCTGGCTTGATTTCTAGCCTTCGAGCTTTCTCAACAGATGGCCTGAGACGGGTCAGAGTGACAGGCCTTTCCAACTCTTCTGCTTTTCTGAACCCCGGGACATAATTGCCGGAAATATCCAGTACTTTCTTAATTTCTTCCATTGTTCCCTCTTTACTCTTTTCCACCTCCCCAGTCGATGCTCATTCAATAGGATCAACTGAGCTCATGTAAGGCACTAATGATGTGGACGCATTCTCCACCACCGAGATCATTGCTAATTCCTTATTATGGGTTGGCAACCGGAGTGGTTTATAAACATTGAACACTTCTTCTTGATCACCCACTCTCATCGTCATTTTACCTTCGCAGACATCGATAATGGCGCGGCCTGTGGATAGGAATGGACGCCCCAAAATAAATGGGACGTCCTGATCTGGCTCATAATCCAAGATGATGAAATCAGCAGGAAATATGAACGAGCTAACTTGGACTAGGACGTCTTCAATTACTCCCTCCGGATGAGCCAGGGAGCGGTCAGCTAGTTGTAAGGTAACTGTTGTTGGGCGTGGGTCACCCAACCCCAACTGTCTGCATATTGAAAGTGGCATCAAGTTTATACTCGCTCCAAGATCACATAGAGCTCTTCCTACGGCATGTTTCCCAATTGAAATTTGAATGGTGAAGCTACCCGGATCCTTCAATTTCTGTGGTAGCTTGCCTTGAATTCTAGAACTACACTCCTCGGTGAGTGCCACAGTTTCAAATTCAGTCAATCTCCTTTTATTGGCCACAATATCCTTGATATACTTTGCATATTTAGGCACCTATTGCAGTATGTCAACCAATGGAATGTTGATTTGTACCTGCTTCAAAATGTCAAGGAACTTTTTGTATGCCTCATTATCCCTCAATTTTTGTAACCTCTGTGGAAATGGAGGTGGGGGCCTTGCAACCAGTTGTGGGGGTTGCTTAGCTCCTGCCTCTTCAGCCGGCTTTTCAACTTCTTTGGCCTTCTCTGTTGTTGCTTCTGTGGTGATTGGCTTTTCATTAAAGGTCACCTGCTTTTTCTTTTTCGATTCTACCTCTTCCAACTGTCTCCCGTTCCTTAATGATACAGCATTTAGTGCCGCCCTTGGGTTTGCTTCAGTATCGCTGGGTAGTGCTCCAGCTGGTCGAGTATTTTGAGCCCCGGCCAGCTGTCCCAATTGGCGTTCCAGATTCCTCGCTGTTGTGGTGAGGGTTTGGTATTCAGTTCTGAATTGCTTGTTGTCCTGCACCAGCTGTTTCAACAACTCATGTGTATTATCATCTGCTTGTGGAGGTTGCCTTTGTGGTTGATTATAATGCCCTTGCGGTCTACCTGGATTCTTCTACTGCTGATGACCACCCCATGAAAAGTTGGGATGATTCCTCCAATTTGGATTGTAGGAGTTCCCATATTGTGTATTCTGATTTACGGGCCCCCTGTTCTGTTGTCCCACATAATATATGGATTCCGAATTTGTGGGGCACATATCACTCGTGTGGTTGTCACCACACATCTCACAGCACAATGACATTTGTTGGACCTGCTGTCTTTGTTGGACCTGCTGCATCGTCATTCTGTTCATCTGATTGGCCAATTTTGCCATCTCTGCTCTCATAGATGCAAGGTCATCCAATTCGATCAACCCAGCTCTCTTTTGTTTAATGACTCTACGCGAGTCACCGTCACCTTTCCAATTATGATCATTGGCCGTGAAATTATTCAGTAGGAGTTGGATTTCACTATACGGCTTGGCCATGCAACTGCCCCCGCAAGCTGAGTCAAGGTTCATTTTTGAAGCTTCATCTAGCCCATCAATGAACGTATGTCCCAGGACCTCATCTGTCTGGCAATGGTGTGGACAATCCCTAAGTAGCTTCTTATACCTTTCCCATGCCTGTCGAAGAGTTTCTCCTTCCCGTTGTTCAAATCCCAAAATCTGGCTTCTCAATGATTTTGTCTTCTTGGTTGGAAAGAATTTGATCAGAAATTTTCTGGCCAGGTCATCCCATGTGTAAATAGAATTCGCAGGCTCCTTTTGCAACCACTCTTTTGCTTCCCCCAATAGAGAAAAAGGAAACAATGTCAACCTCACATAATCTTTAGATACATTTGGATAATTGTAAGTATCCATGATTTCCAAAAAGTTTTGAATATGTCTCTGTGGGTCTTCATGCGACAGTCCCACATACTGCCCTGTAGATTGGATTAGCTGCACCATGTATTATTTTAACTCAAAGTGCCCTGTGATTTCAGGCTTGACAATCGCCTGAGTCATGTTGGCAAGATTTGGTCTTGCAGCTTCAATTACCGCTCTTTCCGCGTTACCCGCCATCTCAATTGGCTGTGGTTGAACAACAATGTCCAACTCTCTGTTAATTCTGGTTCTGGCTTCTACTTCCCTCCTTATTCTGTGTAGTGTTCTTTCAATTTCTGGATCAAAAGGAAGAAGGTTGTTTGCGCTTCTACTCCTCTGCATTCAATAGAAGAGCCTGTGTGCGCAAACAACGTAAGCCGATTAGTGAAACTTGAATAAATAACAAATATAAGCTGAAGTTGGTAAAGTAGTAAATTTTAAGTCCCCGGCAACGGCGCCAAAAACTTGTTGCTCCCTAACGCACACGCAAGTATACGTGATCGACAAGTAATATAGGATTGTAAGTCCAAGTTATCGTACCCACATGGACTTAAATTAACTACTTACTAACGGACAAATACTGTTATTTAAGCAAGTAAAATTCGAATTCAAGAGGTGGATTATTCTAACTTCAGCTCTAATTTATAACTAATAATTGCAAGGAACAAATTACGTGTTGTGTAATCAATAGAATAAATATTCCAGGTTTGTGATTAATTTACCAATCCTATTGTGTTCTAATTGATTTCCCGTTCATATAATTCATGCATGGTTGCTAATTAATCGATAAACATACTCATAGCCTTATTCCGAAGTACTATTCGCCTATTCTTAATAAGATTAACATCTATATTCCTATGGAATTAATCTATCAAGAACGCACTAAAAATACGATATTCAATTAAGCATGGTGATTAAGTATATTCCTATCCTAACCACGAATCCGCCCCCCTTAAAAGGTTAAGAACATGCTTTCTTCAATTCTTTTCTAATCTAAACATAGTTTTCCCAAACATAGCATAGATAATTGATAGAACTTAATTGCTGGCCAAAACAATTAAGCAATTAGGCATAGAATTGAAGAAACAACCATATGATCATGAATTATAAATAAGGAATTGTCAACTTCGAATCACAATATTCATGGCTAATCACAACCCTAGAACAACGGGTGATTAGCCACTCATGTTCAAAATAATCAAAATATAAAGTATTGAAATAACTATAAAAATACTAGACAAAGATGAAGAAGTGATGCTTGATTGCTTCTGTGCGATGTTCCGTAGCGTTATTGCCTCCAAAAACACGTTCTCCCTTTTCCTCTTGGGTTTGGATGGGTTTATATAGGAGTTGGGAAGGGGTAGGGTCGAAATAGTGGACTCTTAGACGAATTAGGACAAGTTCCCGACGTCGGCGCCCTGGCTGGTGCCAGGCGCCCCCCAGGGCGCTGGGTCCAGTGGCTTCTTCTACTCTTCTTCCCCCAGCGCCACAGGTGGCGCCAGGCGCTGCCTGTGGTGTCCAATGCCTCTTCGTCCGCTTTTGTCTCGTTTTGGCTTGTTTCTTGCTCGTTTCGCCCCCAATTGCTCCCGACTCATTCCTACACATAAAAACACTTTAATTTAACATGAATCGAAGCAATTAACATCCCAATTTCATAAAACAAAAACCAAATATGAGGTGATTTACATAAAAATATATATCTTTTACACCAAACATCACATATACACACGTGGTACCTTTTGTATATAACATATAGAATGTGTATATATATACAAAAAATATATAAAAATATATAATATATTCGATTATTATTTTGAGAGCGGCTATATAGTATCATTTTTCCTCAATTAATTTTCTTTGTGATTTAAAACATGTTAGCCCAACCTGAATCATCTTGTTAGTGGTGCCCAGGATCAAAGCTAGGACCCGTTTGTTATATTTTTTTTATTTTAAAGATTAAAATATTTGAATCAAACATCTGAATATATACAATTTATCTTTATCTAACAATTATAAATGTAAACTTTTTGATAGTTATATTATTTTATCAGTAAAATATTAGATAAAATCTTATTGTAAAGAGCCTTTAGCTATTATATTTGTTCTCAATGAATACCACTTTCAATTGCTATTTGAATCCTTCTTTCTTCTTCTGGGTTCTGATTGATCTAGCTCTACTCAAAGTCATTAAATGGTTGTAAAATAATAAAACGCAAATGCACTTAACACCTTGAGAGATTTAGATTCAAACACTCGTTAAACGGAAAGAGCCACTTTTAGTGCATTTTTTCTATTCTTTATTCAACATAAACCTTAAATGCTTTTCACGCTTTTACTTTAGTAGCCATTTAGTTGAGAGCTCAACTTTTGGCTTGTAGATAAGATAAAGTGAGGAAGGAACTCAAAGAACAATGTAGAGGAAAACCAGGAGGAGAAAAAGTACTGAGCAGCAGGCCACAAACGTTGGGCCCGATTGTGAACTAAAATGGGCCGCCCAAAAGGAAAGAATTTGTTGGGCTCCGAGGGGCGACTTCCAACGACACAACAAAATGACAGGGCTTTTGCATCTATATTCGATTTTGCGATTACAATTGAACCTATACCCACTTAAAAAAACTTACAAGCCTACCCACTTTACGAGGCCTGAAGTTGAAGTTAAAAAAAATTAGTCTGAAGTGAAAAAAGTTGCACTTCAGATTCACTTAAAGCCAAATAGGTCCGAAGTGCAACCAATGGTTTCATGCACTTAAGGCCAATAAGTCTGAAGTGAAAAATTGCACTTAGATGCACTTAACTCCAAATAGATGTAAAATGCAACCAATGGTTTCATGCATTTAATGTCAATAATAAAGTGAAAAATTGCACTACAGATGCACATAAAATCAAAAGGTCAGAAAGGCAACAAACGTTTTCTTACACTTAAAAACCAATAAATCTGATGTGAAAATTTGCACTTCAGATGCGCTTAAGGCCAAAAGGTCTGAAGTGCAACCGATGTTTTCATGCACTTAAGGCCAAATAGGCCTGAAGTGCAGCTCATAAACAAAAATTTGTTTTTCAAATTTTAACAATCCAATATACGATTTAATACCTAAATTTACTCCAAATGAGCTCAAATTTGAAACATAACCTCCAATTATCATCAAGAACAAATCTCAATCATCAATTTGTCAAAACAACAATAAATCTAACGAGCCCATTTTGCAATTAAGAAAAAGGAGAAGAAACCCTAAGAAATAGTAAAAAATAAAATGCTACAACAGCTCACCACCGCAAAACATTATAAACTACCTTAAAATATGTTCACAAACACCATATAAAATCACTATCACCCGAAGAAGAAGATGAGAAAAAGGCCTGAAGTTGTTTAAACTTTGGGTAGAAGTTAAAAAAAAAAAAAAAATTAAAAAGTGGGTACAGGTTAAACGGAAGCGACCAAATAAGGAGTCCCATGCAATTTTTACCAAAATGACAAGTATATGTTTTTGGGAAATCTATGTGCTATTGGCCCGGGGAAATAGGCCTTCATGTCCATTTACAATGTTGAAATTAAAAAAGTGTCCTTTTTAGATCTCTTATGGGTAAGAGATAGATATCTTGTGTGTAAAGTAAATATCGTAAAAATTTCATGACATCCTATTTTGTCATGTCCACTTCTATGTATTTATGTTCCATATATTCAGGAATTTCGTTGCTATTTTCTTCTCTCTACTCTTCTTCGTAGTTGCAAAACACCATTGTAGGTTGTGCTTAGGGCTTCTTATTCTTCTTCTTTAGTTGCGAGGTGAGTTTGTTAGATTTATTGTTGTTTTGATAATTTGATGTTTCGAGTTTGATCTTTATGATATTTGAAATTTATGTTTTAAATTTGAGTTTATTTGGAGTTGATTTTGACGTTGAATCGCATGTTGAGTTATTGAAATTTGAATAACTTTATGTTTCAAAACAAGATCCGATTTTCGAAATTGCATTGAAAAGGTTGAAATATTTAAGATTTGAATTTTCTGAAGTTGCATAGGAACGATAGAAGAACTTAAGATCAAATTTCTGAAGTTGCATTGAAGAAATCAACTATTTAAGATCCGATTTTTTTAAAGATGCATTGGAAAGATAGAAGAACTTAATATTTGATTATGAAGTTGCACTGAAGAGTTAGAACTACTTAATATCCGTTTTTATGAAATTACATTTGAAAGATAAAAGAAATTTAGAATTCTGAAATTGCATCGAAAAAATAAAAAGAAGTTCAAATTTCGGTGAATAAATTTTGTAAATCTTTGTGGGACGAGGGTATAATTTAGACGGCGGCCTCAAAAGTAGGTGTATGTGAACTTCTGCCGTAGAAATCTCAGCTAACGCAATATAGCACTCACGTATTTATCTTTAACTAGGTAACCATTTTAAAAATTTTGGGAAGTTAGGAAAGGAGAGCATTCTGATTTCTGAGTGTATATTAAGAGTAAAAGGTACTGAAAGTATAAAGAAATTTTACTCTGGCAATGAGTTTTTACTCAAACCCTCTACATTTGCTTCTTTTCTTCATCTTTTTCTTTTCCTCCTTTTTTGTCAGTGGGTTAAATTGTTTGCTGACAATCCCAAGCCTCGTGATTTTAATGCATTCTCTAGTACTTCCTACATAAAGAAAATGTGTTCTGCTATCATATCTTAATTAATAGTACTTTTTAAAAATAATAATAATTTTGATAGGTGTATTTCTTGATACCTATCCAAGGAAAAAATTAAACAAAATGTTTAGAAAAAAAGAATAAAGAAAGGAGGAGAAAAAGAAAGCAATTTTTCTTCCTTTGAGCCCCACGGCCAGAATTGCTTTTTATTGGGTCCATTTCTCCATTCATTATTTGGTCCCCTTCCAACTCAACTCCAACTTTACCTTAGGCCCCCAACCCCACCTCCCAACTATGCAAATTGAAAGAAAAAAAGAGAGGGAAAAAATTTCAGAAAATTATGCCAAATAACCTTGAAAAATGAATGGTCTTGATTTTGACTTCCATTTGCTCTATGAGCAAACCTTTAAGGTCAAAAGTCAAAAGTATGAGCTCATCGGGCAAGCGAAGGGTAACAATTATTAAATTTAAAATTATGTTCAGATAAACGGGGTCAAAAAATCAGACGTGGCACCCGAAATATCCTATTTGTGCAAATCGCCCAAAACAATTGCGTCACGCCCACTTGGAACCCTTTCCTTTTATTGGTGCTAACTAAAGTGTCTCATCAAAGCATTAAATTGGTTGACCAAACATTAATCATCCCAGCATTTAGCCCATTGGGTACTTTTTTTGATTCATTTTAATTCACTTTTTTATGTTTTTACATATATTAAGGAATGCATATTTTTTAGCATTATTAACAATAAAATTAATTCTATTAACCTTAATTTGTTCATTAAAAATATAACAAATACTTTTAAGCTCTTTATTTCAAAAATAATTTTGAAAAAAATAATTAATTCATTCTTCAAATCTGAAAAAATCAAATATTATGGCCACACAAAAGAAGCCAAACAATCAATTAAGTAGAGCGGAGGAGTAGTATTTTAAAGTTCATCTTTATTTAATATTAAAATGTGTTCAGTGGGTTCATCGTTTTTCGTAAATTGGTACCTACCTCACTGGGATGTTCAGTTCAGTATAAACAGATATGTGCATCAGTGGCAGCAGATCCAAGAAATAATTCTCAGGAAAATATGAGAAAAGTAATACTTTATAGAACTGAAGGTAAAAAAGAAACAAGAGACATTAGAGAGCGGAGGCAATTCAAGTTTGAACAAGATGACAAAATTTATGACCAAATAAGATAAACATATGTTTGTTTGGATTACCAACTTAGTCGGCGGACTTCAAGGGCGAAATATTTACATTTCAATAATAACAATTCACCACCAAAGAGTACGTGGTGGAAAAATGAAATCTCTTTATCCTTAGTTCTCGGATTCAAACCTTGAGATAGTTGGCTGGACATGAATCTGAATTAATCGACCAGTATTTTTACAGTAACTCGTAACAATTCAACCGACTTTCCCTTTGTTTCGTTCCTTCAATGACCCCATACATTACCCACCAACACAAGAACCAGTGTGTGGTGTAATTGTAAAGCAGGTTCGTCATACTTGCAAGCTGCTTCCTCCTGTCAGTTTTTGTCATCATATGTTATTAGAAATATATGTCTGAATCTTAGTGTTTGCTTTACCTGCATGCACATGCAAGGGAACAGAGGGGGATCAGTTTCTGCATTATGTAGCAATTGATCCAGTTTTACCTTTGTATCCACACCTAGAATGGAACCCAAAAAAACAATAATACAAAAGGGCATCTTCTTACAACCTAATAATGACTAAAGGGGAGAAAGAACACAAGTTCATTATTTCATCATTGAGTAGAATTATGAAAGATTTCATGGAGGGGACCCAAATAAGTAAAAGCTCCAGCCTTTATTGTCCTTTCCTCAAGCTTAAAAGAAAAATAGTCCAACGAGGAGAGAAAATAAAGCTATAACAATAGACAGAGATACTCTGCCTCAATGCTAGTGTAAAGTGGCAAAAGCACATTATACATTATATTCACTGGCACTGCTGCTTCACCAGCAGTTTTCATCCAAAACTTAGATTTGAACTGCTATGGTCAGATAAGCCTATGAGGAAAAGCACTAATGAACCTTGTCTAGTGCTCTATACTTGGTGTGACATGCTCACTCTAATGAGTACAGCAAAGACTGAAATCTAGGTCATGAAAGATTCAGTACAGTAGAAGACACAAGAGCAAGAAAGTTTGGTTTGAAGAGCATTTTTACACTTTTGACATAACAGAAGGGAATACATTTATTCATCTGCTGAATATGTTGACTTCAATGCAGTAATGCAAATAATTTTGCTATACAGAAAACATTCCTTTTCGCACCACTAGATAAAGTACAAAATTGCAAAATTCACATATCTACAACATAGCAAAATATCAAGGGGAAAAAAAAAAGCCAACTAGCTGAAAAGAGCCCATGACCAAAAATACCAGCCCTTTCTCTTCCATCCTTGCCCTGAACGGCAGAAAAAATAGCCCAAAAAAGAAAAATAGTACTACTAGTATTCAGTTTTCTGTAAGTTGCTTCCTACTTGATAGCATAAGAATGGGTGCATACAGCCTCAAGGGCCTCTGTCATCAAGGAAGAAAAGCTGGTCATAGCCTGGAAAACTCCCGGCAACCCTGTCTGAATGTTGTTGAGAGTCATCGCTCTGGTTACGTCTACTGCCTTGGAGTGCTTCAGCATCTCATCTTCCACACGCCGTTGGCTAGCTGCAAGCTCAGCCTTTTTCTCAGCAAGAGGGTCTCGTGTATCTAAAACACTACCATTATCAGATCCCATATCAGGAAGTCCAATGCCAACCATGGAGTAAGAGTTGTAATACTTCCTCTCAATACTCCTAACACTCGAAGCCTTTTTCTCAAGTTCCTTTGATGCAGATTCAGTTCGTTTTTTGATCTTCAGCTCCTCCGTTTGTTTCACAAATATCGAATGGACAACGTTTATGAAGCTTTTGATAGCTTCTGATGCAACAGTGTCAGGAATACGGTCAAGGGCTAGCTTCCATTCATCGCAAAACATAAATGAATCTGAAGGTTCCTTGTTGCCATTAGTTGGCTCACTATTGACAGATACAAGGGTGAGCTTGAACCAACCATGAAGGGAGCGGATAAAGTCCCTTTGAAATTTTATGAGGCGACAAAAACTCGAGTGCCATGCAGATACAGCAGACTCAAGATCACGTGTCGCCTGCCTGTGTAGGTCAGACGTCGATAGACCTTTAGTTGCTTTATTGATGAGACCTCGCACCTGCTGCACAATGTCATTCTGAACTTCATGGAACTGGTTCATGGATCTCCACATGTACATGAATCTGCACCCGTTTATACCAATATCAGTTGAGGACTAGTCAGGGGCAAAACTTAGAAAACAGTAAACACTTTATCATAAGCCGCCATTCAAGTTCAAAACATAAACATAGACAATCCTTTAAAACTTTATATAAACATAGACAATCTTTTAAAACTTTACATAAATATAGACAATCTTTTAAAACTTTCTTCCTAGTAGAAGAGCACACATATTCGCAGCAATCATCATAGTAATTGTCAAAATTCCAGTGGTCAAAGAAACTGAATCTTTAGCCTTCAAATCCTAGACCATAACATTTTAGGTTAGTACTGTAATGACTTGACCTGGCTCAGTTGTAACTACCATGAAGAACACTACTTTTTTCTTTTTAGATTAAGCTTATCAAGGCGACAATAATGATCAGCCTAAGAAGCACCAGCATATTTAGCCATCAATTACACATGTCAAAGCACAGTAGATGTTCCCAATTTCCAGAAATAGTGGTTCCATCATGACCACAACCTGTCCTGGAGAGGCTGTCAGACTCTAGAAAGATGCAAAGTGGACAAGCTTAGGGGCTCAGAAAGACAAGCAACGCACATTAAAAGATAAACAATTTTCCAACTACCCACTGAAACAGGCCAGTATCAACGCCAACATGTTTTGAGCGTATGACTATAGAAGTTGTCAATTTTAGGTAGGAGAAGTTCAGGTTATTCAATTCAATTTTAAGGAAATAAGTCTTGAGATAGCTCGGTGATATAGGTTCTAGAATAAAGCTTGGAAGAAATTTCGGTAAGGATGTAACCAAACTTCTTTAATCTCATATGGATGGAAAGTGGCTCCAATAAGTTGATGTTGCCTCAGAGCAGTATTGCAACCTAAGTACTAACCATATGTCATTTGAACCCATAATTCATGCATGTGTCCGAGAGCAAATAATCTGAATAAGATTTGCAGTCAATAAATTCCAAATCAAGTATGCACCAAACATAAGGACTTACCCATGACAAAGTTCAACAAGCTGTGGGACAAGGTCAGAGTCTCTTAGACCAATAATGGCAGAGGATGTAGTTGAAACAGCCTGTGATGTGACCACCATCAGCGACTGCAACCTCTTTATTGAGGCCTTGGTTTTGTCCAACTTGGCTTCCTCATCACCTCTGCATTCTTGACTCTGTAATGTTGCCAACTTCTTTTCATGCTCAATTTTAACTCCTTCCCTTGCCTGCATTTACAGTACTTAGATTAACAAATGTGTAGGGCTAAAGACACGTGCAAAGAAGCAGTTGCTCAAGTTGGCAAACCTTTTCCTCTTCCTTTTTTCTACTTTTTTTTCTTATCTTTTTCTTTTCTTTTGAATAGTTCCTTTTGTAATCAGTCTCATCAAAATAACAAAATAAAAAGAACACATTGATGTACTTACTTAAGATGCAGCAGGCAGGAAGACGTTAGAAAAATCAAGTAGACATGAGTCACCAACAAACAGACAAGCAAAGAGCAAGTATATGCAGAGACATGCATATATCCATGAATAATTTTTAATCATGTCAAGAAACACTTTCCTGTCTATAAGGAGTTGAAAGGATTTTAAAACTGCTCAAACACACTACCTATACTACTCTTTTCCACAGTAATAACGACAAAAGGAAGAAGGAAGTCTTTCAAAATGAGGTCCATATCAATTTAGAGCTAACTTAGTACAAGGCAGGGCCGCCTGCATGTTCTAAATTAATATATCTTATAATAGCTCCAAGTAATCCTTGTCAAGTCATGCAGTTACCTTGGATACTCTAGTCATCACGCCATTATTGACTAAATGGAGTGCAAACAAGTTAGATTACACAAGCTGAATAATCTGAAGAAGTTTGGATAAGCATGATCCGTCGAATTTTGACACCTCTGACTACCATAACATGCATATGATTCCCAGCCGAAAACCCGGCTTCTGTCACTCGACTAAAGTACAAATACCCAATTACGACTATTGATTATATTTTAACCTATTCTTGATTGAATCAGAGTAGAATTCAGTAGAGCTTTCTATCTTTGCAGACAACCAGTTATTCAACTGAGATCATGATTCATAAAAGACCAATTGGTATAGAACACCGAGAAAGTGAAAAGAATGCAGTGAAGACTAAGGCGGGATTGAGAAGAGCACCTTCACTTCCTGATATAGTTTCTTTTCCCATGCCAAGAGTCGCTCCAAGGTGGAACAAAGACTCTTTTGGGAACCTGGTTCATCAATGGAACTAGGTTCAAAACGATACTTGACCGCCAATGGAGGTTTTGAAGACCAAGTGGAGCTTATGGTACTAAATACTCCACTGGAATGATACACTGTTTCTGCAATGAACAATAAAAACAATAATTAAATTCCAAAATTTTCTCAACGTGATCATAGGGGAAAGATAAATCAATGTCAATCACCTAATCTCAATCCCAAACTAGTTGTAGCCAATGGTATGAATCATCTGGATTCATCATAATTTGACTAATTTTACCCCGAACACTAACCTACCAAAACCCTCCTCCTTTATCCAGACTCGAAACTGGCTAAGCGAAGCTCAGATAGGTGAGCTCGCAAATGCATTCCAGAAAATTAAAATACCATCTAATTGCTATGTAAAGATCTAATCATCAAAAGGCATGGAAAAATAAAAAAATCATTATGCATTCCACATAAATCAAGAATTCAAAAAAACTCACTCTTTAACTGCTTAAAGCTGCGATCAAGCTGAGCTCGACCAGTCTCCAACATCTCAGAGACCTGGTCACCAGAAGAAGCAGCTTTATCAAAGTAGTCCCTAATGGCAGCAACAATCTCAGCTAGATCCTTGTGCCTCACCACTATACTCCTATTATCAGATACCATCTCCTCCACCACTTTCCCATTATTCCCATTCCCCCAACTCATCGAAGACGACCCTCCATCCTCCGACGATACCTTTTCTGATTTCCTCCCTGAATAACTCTTCATCCTCAAGTTCACATCATCAATCTTAGAAGCTTCCTCACTCTTCATTGACCCGAAATTAGACCGGGTCGGCCCAAACCCAGATCTTATCTCATCCTTCTCTTCCGCTTCATCATCATCAGAAGATGAACTCGTAGTACTATAGTGATCATGGTCCCATTCACTGCACTGCACCTCTTCTCTCTCAGCTTCACTATCCTCCCACTTACTATTATTATTCAAATGGTGACCTCTCTTGTTTTCACCCACCATTTTGTGATTCCTAACAGACCCATTAGTCAACTTCTCATCATCAACACTATGACTATCGAAAAAATCAAACTTTTGCTTGTTCGACTTCCCACTAAGTGATGATTGATCAGTAGTAGGAGGACGATGCTGATTGTGAGAGTAGTGTGAATAAGATGTAAAATTTGAAGCTTTATCATCATCATGCTCATCATCAGCATCCATTGTATCAACTTTATGGAGGCGTTCAAAGTAATCTGAGCTAGGAGGGGAAGGAGGGTAAAAGTTTTCCCAGTTCCAAACAGAGGAAGTTTGTGAAGGAGTACTCGAATACGTCGAATTCGCTTTCGCATCGTACGTATAATCCTCCTCATTGTATGAACTCAAGCTTGATCCCGAAAGAATGTGTGGGAGTTTTAACGGTTTCTTCCGTTGTTGTAACGGCGGAGGCTGACGGTGGTGGTGGTTGTGGTGGGAGGAAACAGAGGAGGAAGAAAGTATGTGAGGTAGCTTCGAGGAAGCTATCGTCCGCGAAGGAGACGGAGAAAACGCCGGCGGCGGTGGTGGGTGGAGTGAAGGTGAAGGGGATGGGATACGAATAGGAGGTGGCGGAGCTGGGGTTTTAACGGTGGTGGTCGTAGTAGAGGGTGTACGGAGGAAGACAGCGGGGGTATGATCGGAAACGGAAAGAGGTTCACCGGCGGCGAAGGTGGAAAGAGCAGAACCGGTGATACGGAGTGAACGGCAGTAATCGGAATGAGCTGAAGCTAAATGATGACGAGCGTAAACAGCTTCTTTCATCAATCGCCGGCGTTCTTTACACCGCCGGACAGTGTCCTCGTTATCTAGCTTCGAAGCCGTGCAACCCATAAAGAAAAAAATGAAGGCGGATCTCCGCCGCTGACGGTGGTTATGGTGGCAGCACGAACAGTGGTGTGTATTGTGGAGTTAAAGAAGGAGCGACGGAGATGGGCGGAGAAGGTGAAGAAGAAGTGCCATTGAGAGAGTTTTTTTACACACAGACACACAGTACATAGACACACACTGACTGACTACTTCACTTTACTCTTAACACTTTCCTACTCCACTCAAAAAAGTCTTCCACTTTAGAAATGACTCGCTCTGTTTTTCCTTTTCTTTTTTCAGTATTTAAAAGTTTTGAAGCTATTTTAATACTGTACTACTCTATTCCAAAAATAAATCACAATTAACCATTCAAGAAATTGAAAACATCATTTTTGCCACAATAATTTTTCCAAAAACTATAATCTTATGCACTTCTAAATAAGTATTTGTAAGAAGTTAAGAATTTTGTAGTTGTAAACATCGATGTATTAATTCTCTTTACTCCAAGAATCTTTTTTTAATTATTCAATTTAATTTGATTGTGTTGGAATGTTTAAGATCTTGATTAATAGAAAAGAGATGAATTTCCTTAATCGGATTAAAATAGTGTAGTACTATTATAATTTTAATGATTTATTAATAAAAGTGTGGTTAGAACAGAGAAAGGCTGCTTTTTGTATTTTGCTTGGACATGGGTGGCAACTGGCAAAAAGCAACAAGAAAGAGTAGGGTAGGGTCTAGGGGTGGTGGAAGCTAAAGGACTACTAGGAGGTAGCTGCTTTGGGATCTTAGATTGAGGCATAGAGCCCACCATTACTCAATACAGAATTGAGATTTTCAATTGCCTATTTTATTAGAATGTCTTTTTTGGTTGATTGTTGTCGTAATTCTACTATACTATCTCTAATAATTTCGTAATTTTTTTTTGCGCATCAAACTTTGAATACCTTAGGGCTCGTTTGGCCGTAAAAATTTTTTTACTTTTTTTTTCAGATCAGTGTTTGTTCATGAAATTTTCAGATTTTACTTCAAGTTGAATTTTGTAATTTTTCGGAAAATTTAAAAAACTCTAAAAAGATGATTTTCAAAATTTTTACTTCAAATCAGTCACTCACCAAAATTCAAAAATAGCTCAAAATTGTATTCATGTATGAATACAACTCTAATGTTTAAATATTATTTTTACTTTAAAAAATCACTTTTTTCCAAAATTTTACAATGTTTATGTACAAACGCCTACTTAATAAAAATACAATCTTTCCAACTTATTGTATTTTTGCTGTAGTGTCTGAAAAGAGTAAAGTTCTTGGCTTATCAGCTTCTCAAGTTGCAATTATTTGGCCAAGCTTCTAGGAGGATAGAAGTATTTTTTTTTTTTAACAAAAAAGTACTTTTTAAAAAATTTAAGGTATTTGGCTAAGATGAAAAAGTACTTTTGAGCAGCAGCAAAAACAGTTTTTCTGCTTTTGTGAAGAAGCTATAAATTCTAGTTTCTTCAAAGAAGCAGAAGCAGAAGCAAAAATTAATTTATTCAAGACAAAAATAACCGTGCAATACATTTATATTTTTTAAATTATTTCTTATTAATCTAATATTTTTCTATTTCTTTTTATTTTTATCATACCTTTCTCCTCTTTTTTATTTTAATCATATTTTTATTCTCCTTCTCCTATTATTAAGAGTAGAATTTTAATTATATTGAATAATGTATTTTGATATATTTTAATTATCATGCAAACAATAAGCAATACAGCAAGACCCATCTATAACAGCATCCCTATATGACAGTCATTCACTATAAAAGTCAAGTTTTTCTCATAACCGATTTTCAAAGTTATATCTTACCTCTCCATAACAGCTTTTACCTATAAATTTACCCTTCTATAACAGCCATATTGAATCTTTAAGATTACTAATAATAATTCTAAAAATATACACACAATTTATTTCATTAAATAAAGTTTCTATCTTGCATAAGATATAAGATTTGATGACATGCACATGATATATTTTCAACTGGACAAATTTTAAAAATATTTAGATAAAAATTTAACTGTGAAGCTCTTAGATTGTCTTCAAGGGGAATCTATTGAATACCTTTTTGTTAAAAAGTTGGATACGAATCCTCGCCAATTCAAGCGTTATATCGCTAATAAGAGAAAGAAATCTACAAAACAAGTTACAATTACAAAGTTCTTCCATCAATTTTGGACCGAATTTTTTTTTTCCCAGGTAGCTTTAAAATGTCTACCTTAGAGTTTAAATCTTTATACGTTTACTTGAATTTATTAATAATGTATTACCTTTCTTTAGTATTTAACTTGTGAAATATGTATATCTTTTGAAATTTTAAATTTGAATAATTTTCTTATCGTTTATATGTTACATTAAAAAAGAAAAAATAATTAATTTTTGAATAATTTTTATCTATAACAGCCAAAAAATATTAAATGTCAAAAATGCTATTATAGGTGTATAACAGTCATTCACTATAAAAGCCAAAAAATATCGAAACAAACGAGGCTGTTATAAAGAGGGTTGATTGTATTAGATGCTCAATATTATTGCTTTAGAATAACTATATTTTATATTGCTTAAAATTTAATTTATATTTGTACTTTATGTTTTATGTTTTAATTAATTCTTTTATAATAATTTTTTTTAAATAATACTAATTGCAAACTAAATTTTTATTGTTCTTTTTCGTAATTTGATACTTAAAAGTATTTTTTTGAAATATTGGCCAAACACAATGAGCTTACAAAAAGCATTACTCAAATGAATTGGTCAAATATAAATTGCTATTTTGTAGAAGTACTTATTCAAAAAGTACTTTCGAACAAAAATACTTTTCGAAATAAGCATTTTTTGACAGCTTAGCGAAATATGCTCCAAATAGGTGTAGATCCTATTGGCATATTATGTAGATTTATTAGAAGAACATAACTTCGAAAATTTACTTACTATTTAGTACTACTTAAGCAGGTTATTAGTTCGTGTCAAAATGTAAAAATCCAGAATGGTATCATCTCATATAAGGTTTTCCAAAAATATTTAGGGACAATCTCGAAACTTGTGTTGTTGACCTATAGGTAATTAAAAGGAAACGCTTGAAGAAAGACACATCACCAACCAAATTAGACATCAATAATAGCGCTCATAATGCCAATAGGCAGAGTAAATTGCCAAGTTTGTTCTCGAATCTATTGGAAAAAGTTGGGATTATATTTCTATTCCACCCATTGTCTCTTATTTTGGTCCGTGACTTACGGAAAATTTTCAGGGCATTCGCATTCGTTATCTTTCGGAAGTGTATCAGGTAATTTATTTATTGTGTAATAACACGCATATCACATAAGAGATATAAATCGAATTAGGTAAGTTCACGAACGAGTTCTTACTGACGAAGCTGCTGGTGCATGAAATCTCTATTATGTGAGAAACCACTCACCTAACCAACTCAATCAATCATGCAAGCTTTGATCCGTAAATTATGATAGTCGTTTTCAATGAGTTTTCGCATCAATACTGAACAAAATCCTTCTATTTTACTCAACAACAACTTGCCTAAGTATATTAGATGGACATTATTGCAACTTTCGCAAATAAGACTCCCTAGTTACTGACGTGTCAAAAGACCATATTCATTTGCTTATTTTTTTTATGAGCGTTTAAAAAGTGCGATGAAATTTGATTGATGCTGATGCTTGAACCTCTTAGAAAAAGAAAAAAAAATGACTAGATAATTTAGGGGTTAAATAAGAAGGATAGCTGAAATGAGGGTCAAAATGATTATTTACCCGAAAAAGGGACATTACTAAAGTGCAATCATTCATTAAGACAAAATGCAAAAGATTAAAACCTAAGGATTGTTGATTGATCATTTTGGCAAAGAGTAAAGAACAATTATAATGTCCAATGTGATTGACTACTAGGAATGGTATCGAGACATTCAACTTTTTTCTTTTCAAGTGTGATAAGGGAAAAAAACAAGATTTTGGTTGGGGTAGGGTTAAACTCTAATTAGGGCAAGAAAAGAAAACTTTTTATTTATATCAAGAAAGATAAACTTTTTAAAATAATATAAAATAGTATATTCAGAACATATATTTATGATATAAATAAAAATTAATAAAAAATTATAAGTTCTTAAAAATAATAAATATTAATCATATTTAGGACTTGATATTAATCTGCATATCAATGAAAATAAACTTTTTAAATAATTTAAATAGTATTTAAAATTTGTGATTGAGTTATAAAATAAAAATTAACAAAAGATAAGTTCCTAAATTAATAAATGTTGATCATGTTAAGATTTTGGATCACTCATGTGATTTTTCATCCAGTTTGCTCCCATTACTTAATTTTGTCAAATAAGTTCTTATCTTACATATTTTTAGTTTTATTCTTTCATTTTTTAAGTTCTTATTTTGGCAAATAAGTTTTATATGAGATTAACAGTAATTAAATTCTAGAGAAAACTTCTTGCTGATAGCAAATACTATTATTTTTGGTTCCTTTTCCTGGTTTATTGTGTTAACTACTTAGTAATTAAATAACTATTTCATCCAATATCATATCTATTTAATAAATTTTAGTTCACAAGTCTTTAAGAACAGAAATACTAAATCGAAAAGAAAAGAAGATGAGTGAATCTTAATTCCACACAAAAATTAAAATCAACCGAAACCTATTGTTGTCTGTAAAATTTGATATGATATAACATTTAATTAAACAAATCTAAAAATACATAATCACATCAACTTAAATTGGACCATTACATAAATAATCTTTACATCTCATGAAACTTAAACTCTTTCTTAAATAATAATAGAACGTTACTTTCATATGACTCCAATTAATATCATTATTATCAATGATCTAAACGATTATTTATTCAATTATATATAGTCAAAACTATGCATGCGATGATTTTGAATACTTCACATTTCCTTTTTCGTGATGAACTATTATAAAGCACGAATCTTTCAATGACTGCACTAATTAATCACTAAATTTAAATATGACTGAATTGTTAATGTTGCAGCATATCTCAGTAATAATGATTTAATTAGGATATGCTAGGTTTGTTAGATCACACAGATAATTCAAGAAGTCTTTCAAATATAGACAAAATTAAATAATTACATTCCATTAACAAATTATCTATAAATATTAGATAAGAATTTATAGAAATAAAATCTTACTTGATTTTTAAGTTCTTGTATATTAGGACTTTTTATCTAATTCAAATAAGGAAAGATTTAATAGTAAATTTTTAATTAATTTCAATGTCCTACATAGTAGGAATATAATTAAATGACTATTTTGTTCAGTGTGAAATATATTTTCAAAAGATAAAAAAAACGAACGATATTTCGTTAAAGATCTTCGTGCTTTCAATATAATATAGATAGATGTAGATTAGTCGAGAGTTTCGAAACTTTATTTCTCTTTTCCAAAAAGAGAGCACAAGAGCATATTCTCATATTTGTTTGGTCAAAAAGATAGTATTTCACATTTAGGGTTTTTAAGGGGAAGTGCGCCATGAAAACTCACAACAAATTACATTACCCATGCCTGTTATTTCATTTCATTTTCAACTTTATCAAATAGTATAAAAATACGATCTTACAAATTTGTTACTAAGATGTTCATGGTTTATTTGGTTCAATTTTTATCTAAACAAAAACTATATCACTCTCGATTTTTTAAACATACCAATCAAATCGAACCAAACAAGTCGATCTTTTAATTTGATTTTGTCGATTTTATCAATTTATTTTCACACAAAGCGAAAATCCAATTTATTCAAGCCATCTCATATGTCCATATTCGTTTAGCAAGAATCTAACAAATTGATAGACCTATTATTTATTGAAATATCTATGTGAGAGAAATTTCATTGGAAGACATGACAATTAATCATTTTCATAAATCAAACAAAAACGCTTACATCCATATATGTTTTCAATCTTACCTATCATTAACGATTAAAACAATAAATAAATAACTCCATATAAGAGTAAAAAGCTCAAGCACCATGAATATCTTTATCCAACTTTATGGTCCTCTATAAGAATTTATAAATTAATATATATAGTTGGTTGGTTCCATTTTTTCTTAGTTATCGAACTAAACTCAACATTGTCATATTTTCTAAAATTTAAAATCAACCCAAACAAAGTCCTCGACATGTCAGGCTTATGTCAGTTTAATTTGATTTTTGGCAATTGTTAATAGAACTATTTCAAAAAATATTAGAGTAGAAAGGTAAATTTTCGTCTTTACGATTAGTTCTTAACCAAAACCTTATGTTAATGGCAGAGAACCTTTTAAAAAATAAATGGGAAGAAAAGAAGAGATGAAAAGAAGAGAGAATAAAACAGTGATTCTTTATTTTTGAAGTGTGACTATTATTTAAAGAAGAAAAAGACATCGGAGAAAGGGAGAGAGCGGTGAAAAAGTTTGAAAATAGTGAAAGGGATTCTTCTTATTCTTATTATTTTTATTTATTTTTTCCAACAGTCTTCACTGGACAATGACATCGTATCATCTCACATGCTTCTCTTTTTCTTCCTCACTTTTCTCTTTTTCCCTTTCTTATGTATTCCAAAAATTTCAAATGCTTTTTAGGCGCAAAAGAAGAAGTGAAAGAATTAATTAAAAAGTTGACTAAGTGTTAGCAATTTCACTAGTAAGCAAATCATCAAAATCCAGACGTACGCTTTCTTTCTTAAACTGAAATTATTTGTAATGAAGTTAGTATCAACAAATTAGATTGGTTTCTAAATTATGAAACTATTGGTATGTCGGGCTTCATAATATATGTTGAAGCATATCGTCCTTTTTCTTTATTGACTCCAGCATATCGAGGAATATAGTATTAACAGCTCTTCAAACTTCAAACTAACATACAGCATTCTTTCAGGATTCATTACATGTCCACCACAACATGATCTTAGTCACTAGTATATCATACTAAGAATTAGATCTCATCAATATCAACTAATTGTCACTAACGAAGTTGCAAGTAGACGCGATCATATTATATCTAACACTCTAAACCATATATCACTATCATTGTCCAAACTGTGATCTTCATTGACCAATAAGGAGCAAATGCGTCAAGATCCAAAAAAAAAAAAAAAAAAAGAGGCAGACCGGTGCACTAAATTTTCGCTATGCGCGAGGTCTGGAGAAGGGCCGGACTACCATAGGTGGATCCACATACATCCCTATGGGGGCTAGAGCACCCATTGCTCCATAGGCAGTACTATTATTTTGTACGGACAATGGTCAATAATTTATCAATTACGTTTATTGAGCACCCATCAACGAAGAAATTTAGTGGGTGCTTTAATCTTTGAGGTAGTTGAAGGAGCGGTTGTAACGAAAATGGTGCGGGATCTAATCCAGCTGCACACATTTAGGGCCCGTTTGGCCATAAAAAGATTTTTTTTTTCAAAATTTTTTTCACCTTTTTTCAAAATCTGTATTTGGCCATAAAATTTTCACTTGAATGTGAATTTCGGAATTTCAAAAATTTGAAAAACTCTAAAAAATTATTTTTCAAAATTTTCACCTCAGATCACTTGCAAAAATTCAAAAACAGCCCAAAATTATATCTATGTCCAAACACAACTCTAATTTTCGAATACCATTTTTACTTGAAAAAAAATCATTTTTTTCCAAAATTTTACAATTCTTATGTCCAAACGCCACCTTACTTTCATTTCAACTCATTCTTTTTCTTTTCTACCTTTTATCGTGAATTGCTCGGTTCTTTTTTAATCCCTAAGAATTGCTTCTTCTTTTTTTCTTTGCCATTTTATTTTGTTTTATCTTTCTTTTATTCTCTTTTTAATTTTTATTTTTACTACCTTTTCTAGACGTCTTTTGTTTTTTTTCTAGACTAGTCCTGCACTAAATTTTAGTGTAACAAATAAAGCTATTATTCATCACTTTTTCAAAGTATGAAAACTCTGAAGACAAATGTAAATATACGAAGCCTTTAATGATAACATTAAATATGCTTGTCAAGTACTTTTACCATCAAGTTTCAAAATATAGTTGTGCAGTTATAATTTGCGGTCGTAGTAAGTCTTCGTTAAAAGTACTGGAGCACCCACTACTTTAAAATCGTGGATCCGCCACTGTGGACTACAATGGTCTATTATACGCAGTCTGACCCTGCAAGAGGCTATTTCCATGGCTAGTACTCGTGACCTCTTGATCGCATGACAATAACTTTACCAATTATGCCAAGATTCTCCTACAAGTGCTTCATGACACTAGTTACTAAATATAGGAAGCACCAACACAACATATACAACGGACGCAAGACGCGAGGGAGAAGGGGGAAATTAGAGAAGGAAAGAGCAAAGGAAACAGACACGAGTTTCCAATTTAGATTCCGTCATTCGTTTTGAAGCTAAGGGAGCATCATTTTAAAAACTTAAAATTTGTTAATTTGACTTGTATATTGTATGATACACACCTGAAAAAAGTGGGACGGAAGTAGTTTCCAATTTAGAACCCAAATGTTGATCGATATTAATTTAGAAGAGTTAATCGAAATAGCCGTCTACCAACCACTTAAATTAAAAATAGTTGGCGAATATATAATAACATATGCATAATAACACAGTTAATTCAGCCGGCTGTTTGTGTAAAGGAAGTGCGCATCGGAAGGATCTAAATTAGCTTCAAGTCCAAAGGTCGTCAGATTAGGCTGGTCAAATACAATGCTACTCTTTAAAGTTTAAACTATAGGACTAGACAATGTTATATCGCTCACCGATTTCAAGTACAAACTGAACTTTGATTATAACTTTATAAATACATGTTTCTAACGGTGTTATAACTGTTTAGGAACAGGAAATTACAGAAGAAGGCTCGAAGGTTTCATGCAGCCTTAGCTAAGAAGTAAACAAGGACGTCTCTTAAAGCTGCAAGCAAGATTAATCATATATATGTCCTTAAAAATGTGGGTTTTAGCACTTAGCAGGAACAGAATAGAGCCTACAAAGTAGAAATAAGTACGAGCAAAGACAGGGCTGCAAATCCATAGAAAATAATGGAACCATAATACTATTCCCTCCTCAAAAGGTGAACACAAAGGGGGACCCTTTTTTTCCCCTTGGCCCCCACCCCCTTCACTTAAATCTATTTGTCAGGATTACATTATTCCAACCTCCACTTGGTGCAACCACTTTTTCTTGCTTTGGCCCCTGATCCCCTCCATCCATATTTCAATGCATTGATGACTATGGCAAGGTTTATCCCAAACATATTAAAAAACCTACTTATACTCAGGGTTTACTCCAAACTACATTAGTTTACTATGGTTAACTACAAAAATAAGGCAAGAAAAAATTCATTCATTAATTACAGGTAATTTAGTGATAACAGTACATATAAAGAACATCTCATGTACTCATTAAATTGGTGTAAACATTGTGTGTAAATTTTTACACAAAATATAGCGAGGCATCTCACTGGTAAAAGTTCTCCCAAGGATTCCCCCCCAGTACTACCCTTTCTTTTTCCTAAACCCTTCTCTTGAATAAGGAGAGGATAAAATTGCAATCACTAGACAACTCAGTCAAGATTTTAATTAGAGCAAATAGTTATTTTTGCTATAGGTTAGGTACATGATGCATGGATGGAGTTCGTTAAGTAAATGTACACACCCTTAATTGTGTTTTTCATAAACGTCAGTTGTGCCAGATGTATAGAGTCCGCGAACCCAATCTGCAATATGATAACCTAAAACATGCAGGATCACAAAAAAGAAATACTTTTATTTTCCACAGCTATGAATCCTATTTGCGGTACAAAAGTTGTTATGATGAAGCACATTGATTTTTCGTATCTACCAATTCGGTGGTACAATAGTCAATTAAATACAAAAGAACAAAAGGATGATGCAAATAGAGAAGTAAAGAAAGAGAAAAGAGTATCCAATAGAAAGAGGAGACAACCATGCAAGTGTTTCCCCACCCAACAAGGGCAAAACAACACAATTCCGTTCTGAAAGGGCCCTACCACGTTTTTCTTTGCCAAACAGCTAGCAAAGAGGATCTTCCCCTTCGTACACATACACTAACACGAACTGCACCTCAATCCAAAGCAAGTTAGGATCGGCTATATGCACTCTTATCGCCCATGTAAGTCCATTCAAACTCATCTCAGTCCAACATAATACAAAATAAACAAAAAAATATCCGCAGAGGATCTTCCCCTTCACGTCAAACAAATGTATCTATAGATGCACACAAATGACCATCCCTTAATACACCTAACTAGGACCCAGAACTGGTTGAGATCTTTTCAGTACATGAAAAACCTTCTGGCCCTGCCAAGTTGACAACTAGGAACGAGCCTCCATTCATATTTTGGTTTTGCATCAGAGATTGAAGAAAAATGACCGTCTAGATCAGGTCCTCTTTTCATGTGGATGTTGCAATGGAGATGTCTGTCATAGGCTGTGTATTGCGGAAACCAAATTCCTTGAACAGACCCTGAAATAGATCAAATTAAAGATGGAGGTGATAAGTGAAATACTCCTGGAAGTCCGGAATGAATTAGTTAATTTAGTGAAGCACAGAAATAAGCATACCATAGCATCGTTGATTGCATATGTAACACAATAGTGCTCCTGCAATTGGGATTTCATAAGAAAATATATTAATTTCTGAACGAAGAGGAGAATTATACAAGATGAATAAAGTAGAGAAATAAAGTAAGCTTTTTCCCCAAGCATGATCTGAAAAGACATGGACCAGCAAACTGGACCACAGAAATATAAGTATGCAATCTTTCATTAACAGGCGTAGTAGCAAGAAGAAAAATACTGAATAGACTACATGAAATTCCCCTTCCAGCATAAACTGAGAAAGAATGGACAAGCAAATTGGACCACAAATTAAACTGTGTATACTTATGTTAATGTGAACTGTATCACACATCAATGCTTGAGAAACGTACTACTTATTGCTATACGTCAACTTTAGTTCTTAGGCTCTGCTACCTTTAGCTACTCATCATCTTCATTTTTTGATAAGGTACTCATCATCTTCATAAAGTTTTCAACTTTCAATATGTAGGGTCTTCTTACATGATAAAATCAATATCTTCATATCATGGATCAAACTTTATTTTTTTGGTTGAGAAAGTCATATTATGGATCTATTTGAAGCTTAAGAATATCAGCCTGACCGAGATAAAGTTTTACACAATAGTAAATCTAATTTGAATTTCCAATAGAAGCAATATTGAAAGATTTGACAAGATTCAAAACCAGTATTAAATTAAATCTACCTCTGCTCTCACTTAAGAAACTGCAGTCATTTGGTCAAGTTATTTTCCCTCTGATCTTTCTTCTTTTTGGGTCTTTCAAATACTTCCTCAAGTCTTACTATCTCTTTCGTCCATCCCAATTTACTTCAACTCTTCTCCTAGATGCTAAAATTTTGCCAGATTCTAGATTTCAAGTTACCACAATATTACTACTTTATATTGCCTTTAGCTTTAGTACAAGATGTTTTCAACAAACAATCCATTTTTTTGAAACTTTAGCAGTTCTCTAAATTAATCCAGCATACTGAAATATTCCATTTCAATTTGTTTTTCTTTTTTATTCTTAAAATTTCACTTAGTCGAACAGGGTCTACATGATGAGGGGAGCATCAATTTATGTATTCATTCCCAAATTCTGTTGACATTAAGCACAACTAGCTTACAAGAACCCAAGTTACATCATACAAATGTATTGTTGTAACAGATTAAGAACTTTTAAACTGTCAAAAGTCACCTGGCACCAGTGGCGGATCTACATGCACCCAAGGGGTGTCAACTGAAACCCCTCCGTCGGAAATTACACTGTTTAGCTCGGTAATTTTAAAAAAAAATATGTATATATACTATAATGACACCCCTTGACTTCTTGGTGAGTTTGTTTCTTTATATTTTGATTCCCCTTAATAAAATTCCTCGCTCCGCTACTGCCACGCACATGACATAAGAAACAGTATACCTATCTTAGATTGTTTTCTTTTCTACTACATCAATAACTTATTTTGATTGGCAGAGCAAGATTCAGATACTACATCACTCACATCATCATTCAAAAAACATAATACGGAAAGGTTGTCTTTCGACTAAAGCACCAGATATGTATAGGTAAAGCATCAATGGACCCTACAATAAAATCGAAGTAAAAATAAAAGAAAGAGCAGCATCTTGCTGCTCCAGCACATAAGGTCAAGAAAAGGCAAGTCTTGAAATACGCCAATCGACCAAGGTAAAGCAGCCTGCATTTTGTAGTTTTTAACTTGGATATACTTTCTCATTATTTTCCAACTTCCAAGTTGTATCATGCCATCTTACAGGTTAATCATCCCGCAGTTATAGATTGTAGGATAATATGATGCTGATACCAAATTCACAGGCCAGAAGTTCGTTTTGCAAGGTGAAAGATAGCCAACCCATCTATGAATCAGGAACAAAGTGCTCTACTTTCACAGTGGTATGGATAAGGTTACACTATTCCATGCAAACGCTGAACATTTTTTGCAGTCAAATGTGGAAGGGGTGATAGAAGCTTACCTGCATCATATACCACTCTTCAAATTCATCAAATATTTCCAATCTTTCAATCCTGTCCAGACAATGACATACAAGTATATTTGAGGCTGCAAAAGTTGTGAGTTCTCCAAGCGCCACATAAGATAAAGCGTAAAGGGGCACACAGAAAAATAGGGAATCAGCCTTTATCCTCGGAAAAGGATATATCAGAACCTAAAAAGGGTATGAATAGATTTCACGAAAACCATAGTAGCTTTATAGAATAAAAAGTTTCTAAAAGATAGGAGAACTTCAATTTTGTTTCATAGGGAAATAAAGCATTTTGATCGTTCTAAAGATACAACGAATAAACACACAATCATATACGAGACTAAAATCTTAGTATCAGATCTCTAGTATTTGATCTTTTGTGAAATGTGTTTCTCTTATTTATCTCAAATATTGAATTGTTTTTCCTGCGACAAGGTAATCACTTGTTATCAGTGCACAATCAAGAATGGCAAAGTGATCACAAAACATAAGGAGTTGCATCCCTCTACCAAAAGTTTAATGAACATCTAATCATCTGCTGCATTATTTACAAACTCAAACCTACACCAAAATGCAAGAGACTGAGATACAAAGATTGAACTTCAAATTTTGAGTAGGAATATGAAGGATGAACTCTTTAAAACGTCTCTGATTTCTATCCCTCCACAATGTCCCATAGGATGATGTATTAAATCTACTTTTTTCTTTTCTTTTAGGCCACATGAGGTGTGTCTACAAGAGATTAAGTGAATCAAGAAAGCGGCTAGAGTTGCGTCACAAGTTATAAATTGTATTACTATGAAATAGATAAGATTCAGAATGGAAACCGGGATCATTGTACAACTGGTGCTTAAGGATAAAGTTATAGAAGTAAATAAGAAATAATGATGGATTATCTAGTCAGCGAAGAAAGAAAACTTTCAACATCATTAGTGCCAATAATCCCCAGAAAAATATGATACTTTAATCCAAGGGATCCCAAATAACCAACATATTTTACTGAAGACAATCTGAATAGACATATTGGTAGACACCGAGACAACTTCAACCACAGACTTTGGAGATAATGTTATGGTATTAGGAATGAAGAAGTGAAGGCTATTTTAGAGTTTCTTAACTGAAGCAGTAGTTTAACTAATACATACTTTAGAAGAAGAGAATCACACTTGATAACATAAGGTAAGAGGTAACCATAGCAAAACAGAGTTCATCCTTCTAGAAAGCATCATGTTTTTTAGAATGCCTTTTAGAAAGCATCATTACATGTAAAAGCTACAAGGTTATACTAGGAGAACTCCTACTGATGTGAAGCGAAAGATGGAGTAAAGGAGGAGAAGAGTTGGATTATCAAGAATTTGGTAGTGGACACTAAGGACAAACAATTGGAGGGAGAAGGGATGCATATATTCAGTGGAAAAATGACAAGTTGCATAAAAGTGAAGATTTAGGTATGTCTAGAGGTCTCAGATCTCAAAATAGAAGAATCATACTGTGGAATGAGGAGATGCAAAGAGTTATTAAAGCAAAAAAGAGAGTGGTATAGGAAATTACCAAAAGCAGGATATAGTGAAACCTTCGAAGAGTATAAGAATCGAGTAGAAGCTAAAAAAAGGATATTAAGCCTGAGGTAAAGCCCCAGATGACTTCTACAAAAAGGTTAGGGACGCGAGAGAGGGAAAGAGATGTATGACTAGCAAAAATGAGAGAGAAAGACTTACACCAGTGGTTTTAAACAAAATGGACTTAAACCAGGTTATAAAAGAAATGTACGGGAGCCAACAACTGTGAATAATCAGAGGAGATACAGAGGAGAGGAGTTTCCCGTGACAGTAGGTTTACACTGAGGATTTGCTTTGAAGATGGGGTTCCATGCATACTATTTGCAGATGTATTGTGTTAACTGACACACTGCACGGCGGTCAACCAAAAGTAACTATGGAAAAACACTCTAGAGAGCAAGAATGTTTGTACAAGTACAAGTAAAACAAAATATATGCACAAGTTTAACCCCCATAAGAAGAATGACGCTGAAGTGAGATAAAATGGAATAATGGTGTCTAAATGTAGACAATTCAAATATTATATTCAGTTTTTCTTGAAAAATGATTTGAATACATGATAGACAAAGAGTTAATAAATATATTAATATGACATTGAAATGCGGAGCTATAAGAGTACTGTGCAATAGGAAGATACCTATCCGATTGAAAGATAAACTTCTAAGAAACAACGATGAGACCAAATAACAACCAGCCGGTATGTATAGATAGGTCAAGTGCCCAAGCATGTTACCTAGAGCGTCGTGCACGCAACAACAATTAAAACATTTATCATAAAACAAGACTTACAGACCTGTAAGGCTCTGACTAAATGTGGAATATCTTGGGTAGCTTAGTATGGTCATTAAAGCCAGTAATATACCTCTAGATAGTAGCACCTACTCATCACTTTCAGATGAATCATATCATTCCCAAGTTTATATATATCACTGTACAACAACAATCAGAACTCATACTAACCTGCGTCTTTCTTGAGCTTCAATAAAATTACTATAAACTTGCAGCATGTCCCAAGCTACTGCTTTCTGCATTCAATAAAAAGACAAACCTTTGGTTATAAATACATATGTTCTTTGATAGAGTTAATGCATTAGCTAGAACTAAACCACTGCTAGTATTCAGCCATATGTAACCGTTCAAATTAATCAGTAATTGGAAATTACAAAGTTAAAAGCTTGAGCTTACAACTAATGCAAGTTCGAAGCAAATAATGCATGTTCTTTTATCTAACCTGTTATAGCTAAATAGTTAGTGGTTTAGGAGATGATATGTTAGCCTTATTTATCATATTGGATAGTATTCCTGGTTTACAACGATGATAATCAATAATTATCTTCATGATGTTACAGGCTTAAGACCTTCAAAGACAAAGGCAGTTTCAGCGGAAAATTAGATCTTCTACCATCCTTGATTACAGGAGATGGGATGACAAGGCAAATGGTTGGAAATACTGCAGGTCTGTGTAAAAATTAAATAAGCCACTTACACCTGGAATGGAGGAACAAGTCATAGGCCTAATCCAGGCTCTTAACATCTTAGTTTTTTTATACTTTTGACAGAAAGGTATGATAATTCTCAAAATCTAAGAATTAAGAAGCAGCTTTGCACTTCGGAAATACCTGCCATCCTTGATCAAGGAAAAGATTTTCTTTCTCTTGTAAAGTTGGTGTAGCATAAATTCCTAGTAGTCCACAGCCTCGGCTCTGAAAAGTGAAAAAATAAATTATAATGTTATTGCAGATACATTGAAGAATAAAGTCATTTAAAGCTCAACATCTGAGCCTATAAAAACGAGTTAGGGTGAGGAAACAGATACTAATAATTAATGTTCAATCATCAACCAAGTAATCAGCCAAAAGTACCTCCAAATTACGAATCATTTGCTGGCCAAAAGCATCGTCTGGGTGGATCTGTAATAAGCCAAATTACAAAGAACTAAGTCATTACAATACATCAGCAGGACATTCACAGTAGCGTAGGAAAGTAGAGCAGTGGAACTCAAGTTAAAAGGACCATAGGATGGATCAAGTTCATGAAAGAATCCAAGATTTAACTTAATAGCTTCAACAACCTGCTCATATAAGAAAAATATTGCCGTCGAAAAGGTTCTTGAAGCCCATCCAACAATCGTACGACTCGAATCAGGATCCAAATATATCAGAACGCATTCTGCAATTATAAATGTTGGCAAACTGATAATAACATCAGAATGTGCAGTTAACAGGTATGATCTTGGACATGTACAATGATCAGTCTTTTCAGAACATGGGAATCAGAAAGGAGACAAGATAGATCTAAGTTCTAAAAGTTTCTTTTTAAAAGCACCTAACAGCCAATTAATCAAGTTAAACGTAACCAGGAAAAAGTTGTTCTGTATCCTGTATCCTATATCCTATGTGCAATTGTCCAGTACATGACTATTAACTACCAGATTCCTGGTGTAGTCCCTAATCTTTAACTATAAGCAACCATAACTAGCTGAAGTAAGCCAACTTTTTAGTTTAATAGCTCATCACAGCTTTCAAGTTACAAGTCTTTGCCATGCTGTTAGACATGATTCTTTGGATAGAAGACACAACACCTCGCTGCCACTAACTAAGCCTCGGTGGGTATAGTTGCCGGCACCTATGCTAGTGAGAGATAGCAGGTACCCAGTGGAATCGTCGAGGTGCGTGCATTCTGGCCTGGACATCACCGTTATTTAAAAAAAAGAATTTATAACATTTTTGTCTGCTCTAGTGTTTTGACAGGGTTAAGATCTCTTGATGCCCAAATCAATGCAATGCCTTAGTGCTCGTTACTCACCTATAACCCAAAAGATGTACCTGATGTGTACGTTTATTATCTAAACTGGTCAATTTAGATCACTAGTAGTACTTCCATATCTTTCATATCAGGTAACTTTTGTTCCGCTAGGATTGTCATATAGTCAAGACATAAATGTACGCAGAGCTTGTCATATTACACTTACCATTATAATAGCAATAAATCTAGAGGCGGTTAGGCACAACTCACTAAGCTTGACAAAGGAAGGCCTAATACATTAAAATCCTTCAAGATAACTTGTGCTTCATTTGTCGAGATTAAGGAAAAAATTGTTACGAAAAAATAGCAATGAAGCAATGACAAACCTGGGGTCTAAATTTGCACGGGCTATAATATCATTTAAATTGTCTATGTTGCGCAAATCTACAGGCAGCAATTTGTAATGATCACTATAGACTTCTCCCTTTTCTGCATGAAAGCATAAGATAAGTTAGTTGAGCTACATATTTTGTTTATTGTAGCTTGTGATTTCTTTGCAAGTTCAAGTTTGAGAGAATTAACAAAGGGGTTCATTTGTCTCCATTATTATTCCTACATGCAAGGGAGGTACACAGCAAACTTATTCATAAAGCGGGGCAATGAGGTTTCAAATATCAAGTGTAGATATTTGAAACTCCAAGTTGTACTGGTACAGGAGGAACAACAAATCTACAGATCTAAAGTGATAACATTACCTACAAGGTATCTTTTGTTAACCAATCGGAGGAGAAATTAGATTAATATCAGTACCAGCCTGTGGTCGAGAAATTTGAGAAAAGACGGGGGAGAATAATAGGACAATATCTGTGGGAGGGAAACTAACACTATGAAAGTCTACCCTCTCTAATATACCACTTATTAAGTCTATGTTACGTATGCATGCAAGTGGCGCAAATTGGTCGGAGAAAATAATGTGAGATTCTCAGTAAGAAGGAACAGACGGGGAGAAAAAATTTCATTAAGTGGAATAGAATTATGGAAGAAAATATTGGTCTCCATAAGCATAGGGGATTGGGAATCAGGAGATCGTCTGTATTCAATATAATACTCTTAGAAAATGGTTGTGGGGATTCACTCAAGAGCAGAACATTTAATGTAGAGAGATAATGTCTACTAGTAAGTACAACATATTAGAACAAAATGGAGAGACTAGCAAGAGCTTATGGGGCAACACTGTGAAAGTGTACTAAGGAGCAGGAAAATTCACTTAATGTATTGCTTAAAAGGTGAGTGAGGGTTGTAGGGTAAGGGTTTGGAAAGATGTATGGTGAACATCCTTCGAGAATACATATTGACAGTTATATGGACTAGTGAAACAGAAAGACACAAAAGTAATTGATTATTTGAGAAAGGATGCTCAAGGCCTTATATGGAATATTTGTTTTAGGAAGGCGATCCATGTATACATATGGTATGACATTAAGGAAATTTCACTAAATATATGATGACTCAGTAGGAGAA
>MCJB01014080.1:0-19797 GCA_002018475.1 Nicotiana obtusifolia | reverse complement strand
GGGGGGGGGGGGGAGGATAAGATGGTATGGAGGGAGACCGAGTAAGATATTTTACGACCAAATCCTTTTATGTGGAGTTGTCAGATAGAAGACATGAAAAGGATGTCATCCTATAGTGGATAACTTGAGAAAGAGAATGATGATACTTGTGAGCCAGCATTGCATGTGAAAAAAAAAAAAACAATGCTAATCATCTTTTGTTGCATTACATATTGGCTTCACAAATGTGGGCCCTTGTATTTCATTGTTCAAATATCAGGAGTGGTACCAAGAAAAGTAGAGGAAGCAACAACAAGGTGGAGAGTTCAGTGAAAAGAGGGAAACATCACAACTGTCTCCTTTTTTTGTGCTTATGACGAAAAATTAATAGAACAAGATTGTTTCAAATAAGTGAAAAATGATGTAAAAGGCATCAAAAAATTCTTTTTATTTCAGTTGGATTTCTGGTGTCGAGAAAATACGGTGCTGTATAGATAACTGACGCACTTGTTAGATGACCGTGGATGACCCGGTTCGAGTTAGTTAAAATGATAATTTACGTGTACATTCTTTTGACACCAACGTTTTTTCTTCATACAGATTCAACCTACACTGAGAAGATAAAATAGAACAATTATTGTATTAAAAATGACATGGTTCAGAAAGCTAAATGGAAGAGATTAAATGCTTGATGTATCCACCTTGCACTCAACAACATGGTACTTCATCAAGGAAATGTAATCAAATATTTGCCCACAAGAGAAGAGCATTTGCATATTTGCAAGCGCTGAACATGTTCATTACCTGATGAGATTGATGCTGTTTCACCAACTTTATCCCTTAACTGACTATAGGTTTCAATAAGAGCTGCCTTCTTGCTTGTCACCTGTGAGACAAACATCTGGAGCTGAGCTCTTTGAGCCAAGAAAGTGAAATGTATTTGCCAAAATGCAAACAATTTTGCCTCATTTATGATATGACATAATTCAGGGACTTAGCATTTGAAAATCTCACCTCAATGAAATCCAGTTCCACGTAAAGATGAGGTGCTTTTCCTTCATCCTGCCAAAGAAAAATATAGCTATTACTCTTCTTTCTGAAGGATGGAAATTACAGTAAACGTGCAGGCGTGTATCTATTGTATTGGAGAACTACATGAAGCAGCATCAAGCAATATCAGAAAAATCTTAACATAAAGCAAAACTCCACTATCACAAACTGTCAGCCTAGCTCAACAAAAGCTGCAGATAGCTTGAATCAGAGGCTCAAATTTCCACGTAGTAACCAATTTGAGGGATCGTTTTGCTCTTAACCTCCATTTTTTCTCTTGACAACTTCATTTAAGAGTCCCCTAGACAACAGAGTGGAAAATTGACATATATGAATAGACACTGTAAACAAGAGCATAATAAAGCTCCAGAAGTGCAATAGCATACTGTCAGCTTTGCCTTAGTCCCAACTCCCAAACAAGTTGGAATCAGGGCAGGACTGGCTACAAAAAGAAAATCCTTTTTCGTAAAATAAGTACAAAATGTGCAACCTTGGGATCCCTTATGTGAATTTTTCAATCATCATGGAAGATATTAAAACAACCCATGAGCAACTGAAGCACCTGCAGCTGAAAAAACATTGTGTCAAAGCCAGCTCCAAGCGACAGTATCTGCTTCTTAATATTGCCATTTCCATCAGCATTCGGCTTACAATCAAGAAATTGACAGAGCAGCTTCCGAAGAGCAGCCCAGCGAGCAAAGTATCCTTACAATTAAGTCACACATCAATTAAACAACCCCAAAAAATAATCACTAAGCACATCACCACCATTGATTAAGAAGAAAAAAAGAGATATCATACCACGATTAATAATGGGAGATCGTCTCAGAGGCTTTTTAACAAACAGATTGACATAATCATCTTTCATGTATCCTTTTTTCACGCATGACCTTCACATCACACAAAATATAAACAACAGTAATCATATAAAACGGAATTTGAGGATAATTAGGTTTAAATTTCACCTCAATTTCCAATATTATGCAGTGAAAATGGTATATTCATAGCTGGTCTCTGAAGCATTCTATTATACAACTGGCTATCTCTAAATTACATCTAGAAAATTAACTGAAGAAAATTGACGAGTTACTGTACAGTTGAATAAAGGCGAACATACAGTTTGCTGGCGGAAGCATCGTCGTTGGTGGCCTGAACGGCGGCTCTGTTGCTGCGCGAATCGGCAAGTGGTTTCGCCATCCTTTCCCCAAGTTTTGAGAGTTGCAGTAGCTTTGAGAACGGGAATAGAATTTGGGCTTCTGCTCGTCCTTAGAGTTACTAGTTATTACTTTCTTATTCACAATAGATTGTGTTATGACATTGTGATCCCACCTTTTTTCTCTACTAGTTTCTATACTGGCGTGTTGCAGGAACAACCCAAGTCAACTACTTACATAATTTGTACAAAAAATAGTAAAATTTTAATTGCATATGTATTCTTATAGTATCATTGGCCACAGTAATATACAACAACAATAACAACTCAATGACAAGTGGGATCTCGGAAAAATAACGTCTACGCAAATCTTACCTCTATTCTGGACGAGTTATTTTCGGTAAACCCTCGGCACAAAAAAGAAAGAAACAGTGTATCAGTAACAGCAAAGGAATAACCAAAAAAATAGAGAAAAAAATAATAACACTAAACAGTAACAAAGGCACAATACTACAGACGCAAGGGAATAAAATGGACACAACAAGGGCCACTAAACATACTATAGCCTAACCTACGATCCTAATGAAGTATTAAGAACACAACTGGAGCCACTAGCAGCCTAAAACAAAACACTATCATACTAGCCTCCTATTTTCTAATCTACAACCCTAATACTAGACCTCCACAATTTCCTATTGGCCAGAGTAATATAATGGACCTAATTAATGTATCTAATTGATTATCACTATTAATAAACTAATTTTCAAAATGCAATTGGCCATTGGATTCTAGTTTTACAATTGTAGTCAAACAATAGTTTTTAGTTGAATTCAAAGTCTTGGATATTGGGTAACATATTATATAAGACAGTCTTATCAACATGAAATTGTCCTTAAAGAAAACTTTTAGCTTTGAAAGAGCATAGAAGTCTATCAACAATGTTAGTGTGCTTGATCTACTAATACGAAGAAGAATACAAAACGTAACTTTCGAGGACAGAAGGAGATTAACTTGTACAATTAATGTTAAAAGACTATATAGTGTATCTCCTACAAATATAATGTACAAAATACGAAAGAAACAAATAAATATTTTAGACTTGGATGCATAAACTAAAGAGTAAAAATTAAATCAGACTTGACCGGTCGTTTTGAGAGTTATAGCCCCGTTTTCTCCATTTATTAGTCATTTTGTAATTTATAGTTGTTATGTGACTTGCCGGGTAGTCGGTTCGGGTCCGAAGGAATTTCAGAATGAAATGAGACACTTAGTCTCAGTGTTGGAAGCTTAAGTTGAAAAGGTTGATCAGATGTTGACTTATGGGTAAATAACTCCGGAATGGAGTTTTGATGGTTCTGTTAGCTCTGTTGGGTGATTTCTGACTTAGGAGTGTGTCCGGATTGTGATTTGGAGGCCCATAGTTGATTTAGGCTTGAAATGGCGAAAGTTGGATTTTTGGAAAGTTTGACCCGGAGTGGACTTTTTGATATCGGGATTGGATTGGAATTCCGAAAGTTGGAGTAGGTCTGTAATGTCAAATGTGACTTGTGTGCAAAATTTGGGGTCAATCGGATTTGATAGGTTTCGGCGTCGTTTGTAGAAGTTGAATTTTCTTAGTTTCAATAGGCTTGAATTGGGGTGTGATTCGTGTTTTTGAAGTTGTTTGATATGATTTGAGAGCTCGACTAAGTTTGTATGAGGTTTTAGGACTTGTTGGTATGTTTGGATGAGGTCGCGGGGACCTGGGGTTGATTCCTAATGGTTAACTGATCAAAAGTTAAACTTGAGAAGCTGCTGAAGTTGGGCTTTGCTGGTGTAACCGCACTTGCGGAGCTTTGATCGCAGGTGCGAGTGGAGGGGAGTGTACAGGTGGTCGCAAGTGCGAAGGATTTTCCGGGAGTTCCGCATCTGCGTGACCGCAGATGCGGCTGAAGGATTGCAAAAGCGAAAGTAGGCAGATGAGCTGGGACAGCAGAAGCGACTTGGATGCTCGCAGAAGCGGAGTGAGGGACCATAGGAGCGGATTAGGCCGCATATGCGTGGGTGATGTCGCTTCTGCGACGCCACAGAAGCGGAAATGCTGGGCAGATTATTAAAATAAGGGTTCGCGATTTTGGCTTCATTTCAAACATTTCAAGCACGTGTTTGGGCGATTCTTGAGAGGGTTTTCGAGGGGATTCTTGAGGTAAGTCCCTTTGTTCATTTATGATCAATAATATTGCTTCCCCATTGATTTTTCCACCTAGTTGGTGTGCATTTAAGGTGTAAAATTAGAGAGTTTAATTTGGAAATTTGGGTGACGATTTGGTATCGGATTTTGATAAATTTGGTATGGTTGGACTCGTGGTTTAATGGGCTTTCGGGTTTTGTGACTTTTATCGAATTTCGAGACGTGGGTCCGGGGGGCGGCTTTTGAGTCGATTTTAGACTTTTGATTAATAACTTAGCATTTTCTTATGGAGTTGATTCCTTTAGCCCCTATTGATTATATCGAATTGTTTATGGCTAGATTTAAGGCATTCGGAGGCCGCTTCGCGAGGCAAGAGTGTGTTGGAGTAGAGATTTGCTCGGATTGAGGTAAGTAACAGTTCTAAATTTGGTTCCGAGGGTATGAAGCCCCGAATTATGTGTCATGTGATTGATTTTGAGGTGACGCACATGCTAGATGACGGACGTGTGGACGTGCACCGTAGGAATTGGGACTTGGTCCATTCCATGGTATTGTATAGATGATTAACCTGTTGATATATGTAAATTCTTCATGTGATTAGTAATTGGGCTGCAAACCTTGTTAGAAATCATGTTTAGGCCATGTGTAGGTACTGAAGGGGCCCTTAGAGGTCGTGGACATGTTAATCTATCTGCTTAATTGTTGTGTTGTACTCAATCTCAGTTTTACTTGCATATCATATCTCAGTTCCTTTTGTTCCTTGTTGATACATTACATCATTTCTGTTTGGGCTGATTTTCATGATTTTTGAGAGCCCGAGAAACTGGAGAGGTTGGTAACTGAGTTGGGGCCCAAGTGCCGAACTGTGAGTGATATATCTATATATGTGGATCAGGTTGCACGCCGCAACGAGCCTTATGGCTGTATATATGTGGATCGGGTTACACACCGCAACGAGCCTTATGGCTATATCTATTTATGGGATCGGGCTGCACGCCACAACATGTTTCATTGATTTATGCCATGATTGGTTTAGTATAACGCTTGGGTTGAATGAGTCATTATGTAGTCTGTACACACCCCTAGTGAGCGCAGGTACCTACTGAATGCGAGTGCCGAGTGCTGAGCGACTGAGAGGAATGAGTGATTGTGAGGTTGGAGTGAATGGGAGGACTGAGTGACTGTTTCTCTGAGAGGATGCATTTGATTTCATTATTGCTGCACTTATCTGTCACACCTCACTGTCTTGAAATTTCTGAGAGATATTATGTTCTGCTTCACTTGGACTTGCCATGAGTTAACTGATTTGACTTAAATTGTCAAACTTGAGAGCATACCTACTTTTCTATGTTGAAATTACTGAAATTGAACTATAATACTAAAGATCGTCACTACTTTCAGTTCTTTATTTAGTATTGTTACTTACTGAGTTGGTTGTACTCACACTACATCCTGCACTTCGTGTGCAGATCCAGGTGTTTCTGGACACGGTGGGTGTTGATTCACTGCGCAGTTGACCCTTCGGAGATTTCGAGGTAGCTGCTCGGTGTGTTCACTGACCTTGTTTCTCCTTTCCTATCCTTCCACTTATTGTATTTAGTTTCGGATTATGATAGACAATATCTTTCCCAGACTTATGATGTATAGATGCTCATGTACTCTGTGACACCTCGATGTTGGGGGTTTCCGTGTTGTATTTTGGGTTTCTATCCATGTTTATGATAACTTTTGTTATTTATACTACTTTAAATCATTTCTATTAAAAGTGTTGGAAATTTTTTAAAATGTCGACTTGTCTAGTACCACGTTAGGCGCCATCACGACAGGTTAGGATTTTGGGTCGTGACAAGTTGGTATCAGAGCCTAGGTTACATAGGTCTCACGAGTCATGAGCGGGTTTAGTAGAGTCTTGCGGATCGGTACGGAGACGTATGTACTTATCTTCGAGAGGCTGCCCAACCCTTAGGAAATTTCACATCCTTGTATCCTTGTCGTGCGGATTTATTGATTCCGGTAACTAAACTACTATATTCTATTCTCTCACAGATGGTGAGGACACGTGCTACCGGGCAGGATGGACAACCATTAGCTAGGGCCACACGAGGCCGAGGTTGCGGTAGCAGCAGAGGTGTAGCTCGTACAGCAGCTAGAGCAGCACCTGCAGATCCACCAGTTGCTCCAGCTCAGGAGTAGGTTCCAGATATGGTTGAGCCGTTGGGGCCAACTCAGGCACCAGCTGTGCATTCCAGGCTTTTAGGAGGCATTAGCCCAGATATTGACCATTTGCACTGGCCTTGCTCTGGTGGTTTCGGCTTTGGCCGCACCGGCCACTTCTCAAGTCGTGGGAGGTACTCATACCCCCACTGCCCGTACTCCAGAGCAGGTGATGCAGGGACTTCAAACACCAAGGGTACTACCAGTCCAGCCGGTTGCAGTTGCTCAGGCACCGGTGGTCCCCGTTATGACTGATGATGAGTAGAGGAGACTTGAGAGATTTGGAAGGCTTCAACCTCCATCATTTAGCGGTGCTGAGTTGGAGGATGCCTAGGGTTTCTTGGACAAGTGCCAGCGGATTTTTCGTACAGCAGGTATTCTGGAGACTAGTGGGGTCTCGTTCACTACTTTTCAGTTTTCTAGGGCTGCCTTCAGATGGTGGGAGGCTTATGAGAGGAGTAGACCGGTCGGTGCAGCACCACTTACATGGTAGGAGTTCTCCGTTCTCTTCTTGGAGAAGTTCGTGTCGCAGTCTCGCAGTGAGGAGCTGTGTAGACATTTTGAGTAGTTACGACAGAAGGGCATGCCTGTAACGCATTATGAGATGAGATTTTTTTAGTTGGCTCGTCATGCAGTTTGGTTGGTACCCACTGATAGGGAGAGGATTAGGAGGTTCATTGATGGCCTCACATATCAACTGCAGTTTCTTATGACTGGGGAAAGGGTGTCTGGTGCTACTTTTGATGAGGTGGTTGACATTGCTCAGCAGATAGAGATGGTCCGCGCCAGGAGCGTGGAGAGAGGGAGGCTAAGAGGCCTCGTGGATCGGGTGTTTTCAGCGGTGTTCCTTTAGGGGGTTAGTTCTACCACGATAGGGGTCGTCCTTATAGACATGGTCAGACGGCTCATCCAGTCCACCGTAGTACATCATCTAGCAATGGTTCATACAGTTCTCATCAAGGTCAGTCATCTCTCAGCGCCCTTCCAGCTCAGAGTTCGTCTCGTGCACCATCAGTTCAGGTTTCGTCTACACCAGGTGCTTCTAGAGGTTATTTTGGTTCTCAAGGCCCGGCCCAGTCCCCACCACCATTGTCAAATCGGGGCTGCTACGAGTGTGGGGAGCTTGGTCATATCAGGAGGCAGTGTCCTCGCTTCTTGGGAGGTCCAACTTAGTAGAGGAGTCAGGCTACGACTTCAGCACCAGTTGCTTCACCACCCGCCTAGTTATCCCGGGTGGGGCTTAGGCAGCTAGGGGTCGCCCTAGAGGGGGAGGCCGATCAAATGGAGGCCAGGACTGATTCTATGCTATTCCTGCCAGGCCAGATGTTGTTGCTTCCGATGCAGTGATCACAGGTATTGTCTCAGTATGCCACCGGGATGCCTCTGTATTATCTGATCCTGGTTCTACTTATTCGTATGTATCAATGTATTTTTCTCAATCTGGATATGCCCCGCGAGTCCTTAATTTCATCTGTTCATGTATCTACGCCAATGGGCGATACTATTGTTGTGGACTGTGTATATCGGTCGTGTGCAGTGACTATTGGAGGATTGGAGACTAGAGTTGATCTCTTATTGCTTATTATGGTGGACTTTAGCGTGATCTTAGGTATCGATTGGTCGTCTCCATGTCATGCTGTTCTGGATTGTCACGCTAAGACCGTGACGTTGACAATGTCGCGGTTGCCAAGGATTGAGTTGAGAGGTTCTCTAGACTATATTCCTAGTAGAGTGATCTCATATTTGAAGGGCCAGCGGATGGTTGGGAAGAGTTGTTTATCTTATTAGGCCTTTGTGAGGGATGTAGGTGCTGATACTCCTTCTATTGATTTTGTTCCGGTGGTGCGAGATTTTGGATGTGTTTCCTGCAGACCTGCCGAGCAATGCCGTCCAATAGGGATATTGACTTTGGTATTAACTTGGTGCCAGACACTTAGCCCATTTCTATTCCACCGTATCGTAAGGCACCGGCTGAGTTGAAGGAATTAAAGGAGCAGCTTCAGGAACTTCTTGATAAGGGTTTTATTAGGCCTAGTGTGTTGCCTTGGGGTGCACCAATTTTGTTTGTGAAGAAGAAGAAGAATGGTACTATGCAGATATGCATTGATTACAGGCAGTTTAACAAAGTAACAATCAAGAACACGTATCCTTTGCCACACATTGATAATCTATTTGACCAGCTTCAAGGAGCAAGGGTGTTCTCTAAGATTGACTTGAGGTCTGGGTATCACCAGTTGAGATTCGGGACTCGAATATTCTAAAGACAACATTCCGGGCCCGTTATGGTCATTATAAGTTTCTTGTGATGTCTTTTGGGCTGACCAACGCCCAAGCAGCATTCATGCATCTGATGAACAATGTATTTCAGCCTTATCTCGACTCGTTTCTCATAGTGTTCATTGATGACATCCTGGTGTACTCTCGCAGCCTGGAGGAGCATGCCCAGCATTTGAGGATTGTGTTGTAGCGGTTGAGGGAGGAGAAGTTTTATGGTAAGTTCTCCAAATGTGAGTTTTAGCTTAGTTTAGTGGCATTCTTGGGGCACGTGGTGTTTAATGAGGGGATTTAGGTGTATCCGAAGAAGATAGAGGTGGTCCAGAGTTGGCCCAGACCATCCTCAGCTACAGATATTCGGTGCTTTCTTGGCTTGGCATGTTATTATCATCGTTTCGTGGAGGGTTTCTTATCTATTGCATCGCCTTTGACCAAGTTGACCTAGAAGGGTGCTATTTTCAGGTGGCCGGATGAGTGTGAGGAGAGCTTTCAGAAGCTCAAGACTGCCTTGGTCATAGCTCCAATTCTAGTTCTACCTTTAGCTTCTGGTTCTTATATAGTGTATTATGATGCTTCTCATATTGGTATTGGATGTGGCTTGATGTAGGAGGGTATAGTGATTGCTTATACTTCGCGCCAGTTGAACCCTCATGAGAAGAACTACCCTGTCCATGATTTGGATTTAGCGGCCATCGTTTATGCATTGAAGATTTGGAGGCATTATCTCTACGGAGTGTCTTGTGAGGTGTTTACAGATCATCGGAGTCTCCAACACTTGTTCAAACAGAAGGATCTAAATTTGAGGCAGCGGAGATGGTTGGAGCTGCTAAAGGATTATGACATCACTATTTTATATCATCCCGGGAAGGCCAATGTGGTGGCCGATGTCTTGAGTAAAAAGGCGGTGAGTATGGGTAGCCTTGCATTCATTCCTGTTGGTGAGAGACCTATTGCAGTTAATATTCAGGCCTTGGCCAACCAGTTCGTGAGATTAGATGTCTCGGAGCCCGGTCGGGTTCTAGCTTACGTGGTATCTCGGTCTTCCTTATATGATCGCATCAGAGAGCGCCATTATGATGATCCTCATTTGCTTGTCCCGAAGGACATATTTCAACACGGTGATGCCAGAGATGTTACTATTGGGGATGATGGGGTATTGAGGATGCATGGTCGAATTGGTGTGCCTAATGTGGATGAGCTGCGTGAGTTGATTCTTGAGGAGGCCCACAGTTCGTGGTATTCCATTCATCCGGGTGCCGCAAAGATGTATCAGGACTTGAGGCACCATTATGAGTGAGGAGAATGAAGAAGGATATCGTGGGGTTTGTAGCTCGGTGCCTCAACTGTCAGCAGGTAAAGTATGAGCATCAGATACGGGGCGGATTGCTTTAGAGGTTAGAGATTCCAGAGAGGAAATGGGAGCGGATCACCATGAATTTTGTAGTTGGGCTCCCATGGACTTCGAGGAAGTTCGATGCTATTTGGGTGATTGTGGATCGGCTAACCAAGTCCGCGCACTTCATTCCAGTTGGTACTACTTATTTCTCAAAGCGGTTGGCTAAGATTTACATCCAAGAGATTGTTCGCCTTCACGATGTACCAGTGTCCATCATTTCAGATCGGGGCACACAGTTTACATCGCAGTTTTGGAGAGCCGTGCAGCGAAAGTTGGAAGACATGCTACGCGTTTGTGTTATTGATTTCAGGGGTTCTTGGGATCAATTTCTGCCACTCGCAAAGTTTTCTTACAACAGCTACCAGTCGAGCATTCAGATGGCTCCGTATGAGGCTTTGTATGGGAGACGGTGTAGATCTCCGGTGGGTTAGTTTAAGCCGGGCGAGGGTAGGCTATTGGGTACTGACTTGGTTCGGGATGCTCTGGATAAGATTAAATTGATTCAGGATCGGCTTCACACGGCGCAGTCTAGACAGAAGAGTTATGCCGATAGGAAGGTCCGGGATGTTGCTTACACTGTTGGGGAGAAGGTTCTGCTCAAGGTTTCACCCATGAAGGGTCTTATGAGGTTTGGGAAGAAGGGCAAGTTAAGCCCTCGGTATATTGGGCCGTTTGAGGTACTTCGGAGGATTGGGGAGATGACTTACAAGCTTTCCTTGCCACCTAGTTTGTCGAGTGTGCATCTAGTGTTTCATGTTTCTATGCTCCGAAAGTATGTCGACGATCCGTCTCATGTTTTGGATTTCAGCACGGTTCAGTTGGAAACGGTGATTTGACTTATGATGTGGAGCCAGTCGCTATTTTGGATCGGCAGGCTCGAAAGTTGAGGTCAAAGGACATAGCTTCAGTAAAGGTGCAGTGGAGAGGTCAGCCAGTTGAAGAGGCTACTTGGGAGACCGAGCGGGAGATGTGGAGCATATATCCACACTATTTGAGACTCCAGGTACGTTTCTAGACCCGTTTGAGGATGAACGTTTGTTTAAGAGGAGGAGGATATAACGACCCAACCGTCGTTTTAAAAGTTATAGCCCTATTTTCTGCATTTACTGCTCATTTTGTACTTTATAGCTGTTATGTGACTTGCCGGGGTAGTCAGTTTGGGTCCGGATGGATTTCAGAATGAAATGAGATACTCAGTCTCAGTGTTGGAAGCTTAAGTTGGAAAGGTTAACTGGATATTGAATTATGGGTAAATGACTCTAGAATGGAGTTTTCATGGTTTCGTTAGCTTCGTTGGGTGATTTTGAACTTAGCATCGTGTCCGGATTGTGATTTGGAGGCTTGTAGTTGAATTGGGCTTAAAATGGAGAAAGTTAGATTTTTGGAAAGTTTAACCGGGTGTGGACTTTTTGATATCAGGATCGGATTGGAATTCCGGAAGTTGGAGTAGGTCTGTAATGTCAAATGTGACTTGTGTGCAAAATTTGGGGTCAATAGGACATGATTTGATATGTTTCGACGTCGTTTGTAGAAGTTGAATTTTCTTAGTTTCACTAGGCTTGAATTGGGGTACGATTCGTATATTTGAAGTTGTTTGATGTGATTTGAGGGCTCTACTAAGTTCGTATGAGGTTTTAGGACTTGTTGGTATATTTGGATGAGGTCCCGGGGGCCTCAGGTTGATTCAGGATGGTTGACGGATCAAAAATTGAACTTGCGAAGTTGCTGAAGTTGGGCTTTGCTGGTGTAACCGCACCTACAGAGCTTTGATCATAGGTGCGAGTGGAGGGGAGTGTGCAGGTGGTCGCACGTGCGAAGGATTTTCTGCACCTGCGTGGCCGCAGGTGCGGCGAGAGGTGCGCAGAAGCGGAAGGCGCGCATGTGCAATAGGGAGTTCCGCATCTGCATGACCGCAGATGCGGCAGGAGGACAGCAGAAGCGAAAGTGGGTAGATGAGTTGGGACCGCAGAAGCGGCTTGGATGCTCATAGAAGCGAGTTCGCAGAAGCAGAGTGAGGGACCGCAGATGCGCAGAAGCGGAAGTGCTGGGCATATTACTAAAACAAGGGTTCGCGATTTTGGCTTCATTTCAAGCACGGGTTTCGGCGATTCTTGAAAGGTTTTTCGAGGGGATTCTTGAGGTAAGTCCCTTGTGCTCATTATGATCAATAATCTTGCTTTCCCATTGATTTTTCCACCTAGTTGGGGTGTATTTAAGGTGTAAATTTGGAGTTTGACACTAGGGATTTAGAGAGTTTGATTTGGGAATTTGGGTGATGATTTGGTGTCGGATTTTGATAAATTTGGTATGGTTGGACTCGTGGTTGAATGGGATTTCGGGTTTTATGACTTTTATCGAATTTCAAGACATGGGCCCGGGGGCCGGCTTTTGAGTCGATTTTAGACCTTTGATTAATAACTTAGCATTTTCTTATGGAGTTGATTCCTTTAGCCCGTATTGATTATATCGAATTGTTTATGGCTAGATTCGAGATATTCGGAGGCCGCTTCGCGAGGCAAGAGTGTGTTGGAGTAGATATTTGTTCAGATTGATGTAAGTAACAGTCTTGAATTTAGTTATGAGGGTATGAAGCCCCAAAATTATGTGTAATGTGATTGGTTTTGAGGTGATGCACATGCTAGGTGACGGGCGTATGGGCGTGCACCGTATGAATTGGGACTTGGTCCATTCAATGGTACTGTGTAGATGATTAACCTGTTGATAACTGTAAATTCTTCATGTGATATAGTAATTGATTTGCAAACCCTATTAGAAATCATGTTTAGGCCATGTGTAGTTATTGAAGAGGGCCTCACAGGTCGTGTACATATTAATCTATCTGCTTAATTGTTGTGTTGTACTCAATCTCAATTTTACTTGCATATCATATCTCAGTTCCTTTTGTTCCTTGTTGATACATTACATCATTTCTGTTTGGGCTGATTTTCATGATTTTTGAGAGCCCGAGAAACTGGAGAGGTTGGTAACTGAGTTGGGGCCCAAGTGCCGAACTGTGAGTGATATATCTATATATGTGGATCAGGTTGCATGCCGCAACAAGCCTTATGGCTGTATATATATGGATCGGGTTGCATGCCGTAACGAGCCTTATGGTTATATCTATTTATGGGATCGGGCTGCACGTTGCAACATGTTTTATTGATTTATATTATGATTGGCTGAAGGAGCCATTCCATAGTCTGTACACACTCCCAGTGAGCGCAGGTACCTATTGAGTGCGAGTGCCGAGTGCTTAGCGACTGAGAGGAATGAGTGATTATGAGGTTGGAGTGAATGGAAAAACTGAGTGACTGTTGCTCTGAGAGGATACATTTGATTTCATTATTGGTGCATTTATCTGTCACACCTCACTGTCTTTAAATTTCTGAGAGATATTATGTTCTGCTTCACTTGGACTTGCCATGAGTTAACTGATTTGACTTAAATTGCCAAACTTGAGAGCATGCCTACTTTCCTATGTTGAAATTACTAAAATTGAACTATAATTGTAAAGCTTGTCACTACTTTTAATTCTTTATTTAGTCTTGTTACTTATTGAGTTGGTTGTACTCACGCTACACCCTGCACTTCGTGTGTAGATCCAGGTGTTTCTGGATACGGTGGGTGTTGATTCACTGCGCAGTTGACCCTTCGGAGATTTCGAGGTAGCTGCTCGGCGTGTTCGCATACCTTGTTTCTCCTTCCCTATCCTTCCACTTATTGTATTTAGTTTCAGATTATGATAGACAGTATTTTTTCCAGACTTATGATATATAGATGCTCATGTACTCTGTGACACCTCGATGTTGGGAGTTCCCGTATTGTATTTTGGGTTTCTATCCATGTTTTATGAGAACTTTTGTTATTTATACTGCTTTAATTCATTTCTGTAAAAAGTGTTGGAAATTTTTTGAAATGTCGGCTTGCCTAGTACCACGTTAGGTGCCATCACAACAGATTAGAATTTTGAGTCGTGACAATACGTATTTAGTTTCATCAAGAAGCAATGGTAGGAACGGGACAAATCTAAGACTATATATTGTATCTCCTACAAATAATATATAAAGTACAAAAGAACAAACAAATTGACTTGGTAAAAGTCAAATTTCACCTCCTCTGGACATTGCATCGACTATTGAACTACAATGCATTGATCATGGCAAAGGATCTTGAGAAGAATTTATGTACTAAATATTCATAGCGTGGATAAAAATTTTACCTATAAATTTGCATTACAATTTGAGATTAGTTTGCTCCAACGCTAATGCACGATAACGTTGACTATAACAATACAAAACACAAAAAGTTACAAAAAGAACTTAGGTTTCCTATTCAAGTTGAGAATCTTATAATTAACAATCATCTCCTAATCAAATTTAGTGTCCCACCACGAAAAAATGACCCATAAACATAAACTCCTAATTGTTTGCAAGATCCTAATATTACCAATGTATCCAATATCAAGTTTGATCTTCGAGTGAATTGTTTAGTTTTGAAAAGGTATAAAAGTCCGTCAAACTTTCGAGGATATTTTCGTCGTTCACATTTAGTGTTTGAACATTCGTACTTTTATAATAATATAGATACACATAATAATATATTATATTAAAAATATTAATGATTTTCAGGGACTTGGCAATTGAAAATCTCACCTCACATATTGAATAATTAAATAATAAAGAATTATTACGCAAGGTTTCAATATCACTTGTTAATACCTCTAATGTTATAGCCACATTAGGATTTGTTCAATGTAATATCACTGATATAATAAAATTATAACATTATTGATTGCTTTTTAATTTTTCATTAAATAATCAATTTAAATAATGTGATGTAGCATTCTTTTAACTCAATCAATCACATCTCCTAGACCATTCTTTGCAAATATTAAGATGCAACACCACTTCTTTAGATAATTTCTCCATCTAATCTATATATTTATATATTATTATAAAAGCACAAATGTTCCTCGCTAAATGTTGAACAACAAAACTATCCTCAAAAAATTAACCAACTTTTATGCTCTTTGGGAGTTAGAATATGTCTTTACTCAATAAATTTAATATAGGATATAATTGTAATATTGGACAGAATTCGTTTGGAACCACATCATTCTCATTAATACTCTAATTCTTCTAGCATAGCATTCTAACAGTTTTTACTGTTAACAATTCTCGTTGATTATAAGATTCTTTAAGTAGGGCGGTATTTTAGTTGTTTGTGCGCAAGAAAGAGTATAAATATAACAAAGATCAAGCTAAAGTAAATCTTAATTATTTTTGGCCAGTAATCGCCAGAATAATTCTAATTTATTTTAACTGCAACGCATAAATATAATAAAAGCTACTCTAAAGTAAATTTTATCGAAAATACATAGTCATTCAGGGAAATCAAGAATTGTCATTTGGGGAAAGTAGGGTCGCGATGGTAGTACTATCAAAAAGACGAATCGGGTTGTACGATGGACAATGACACCTTGGTAGTGTAACTTGATTGTTGATAGGCTCGACAATTTTTTTGATCAAGGTTATTAATTTTTTAAATTTTCTTTTACTATGTTTTCTTGAGATTGTGGCGTTTGCTTTTGATGGGTACTCAAGAATCATACCAACATATTGTTAATCAACTCATGGATAGATTTTAATGTAAAGAATCAGCTTGAAATATATTAATTGGTGTCGCATATACTGATATAATCAACTTGAAAGCCGAGACACAACAAAGTCGTAGATTGAGGGCATGGATAGTAATCAAAGTTGGCGTAATATCAAAAAATCATACCAAATAATGTATGTTAATTAAGACCGTTAGTTTTGATTGAGAGTCTGCTCACTTATTGCTGAATACCTTCAAACGTGGATTTATTTAAATCCCTATTATTAGTATCCTTTGCCAATTTCACTCTCTTCCACCAGTGCAATTAATAAACTTTTAAAAATAAATAGATTTTAATTTGAGAATGATCATGAGTTTATATCATATTCCTTTAGATACTTGATTTGATTGGACATGGATTTTGAACTCCTATTCGTTAGATATGTATTAGGTCGGATACATCCGTATGGAATCGGGTCGGTCACATCCAAGTGCAAGTGGGTCGAATATAACCGAGGGAAGTCAGAACGGAAATGGTAGGCGGCCGAACTTTACCGGTTCGAGATCAAGAGGTCGGGTACGACAGTTGGAGCGGCCGGGACAAGACAGATCGGTATGACAGATCGAGGAGCACTAAGAGCTTAAAAACCGGCCTCGAACCGCATATCCCGCCACTCACCGGATATTTCGCCAGGAGTAATTATCTCAACCACCTTAGCCGTTGTGCCACGATTTGAGGAAATTCTATCCCGTATTTTGAGGGATTTATCTTGTAATTAGTTATTTATCTTACTTAGAACTCTAGCTTTGAGCCTATAAGAGGCATATTTTGTACTCCATTAAGGGAGATCTGATTTCTCTAAACTTAACTTTTCTTCTCTGGCTATCTAATACAATTATCATCGCTACTACAAAGGATTTATCTTCTTTCACATTGTTCATCACAGTTCATATCTTCGTTCCTTCTTACATTTCAATTGATTTACTATATTTTTATTTAGTATCGAATTAATTCACGAATCCTTAGCACTACGAACAAAATTCAATTGTTATCCAATTTTAAGGGTAAACAGTTTGGCGCCCACCGTGGGGCCTAGGATATTAGTGAACTGTTGATACATTCCTTTTGAAAGCACAATTTTACATTTGTTCTTTGCAAAAATTTCTGTCTTTCACGTCACAGATTGCACATGACACAATCACTTCCAACCAACAATGTATTCAGCAACCAAATTGAAAACAATGCCATACCCCCACCTGAAGCTCCGGTTGATGCCAATTCCCACATGGCATTCGACGCCGATCAGGCATCTGGTTCAGCACACAGTGTCCGAGGTGACAACCATTCGGGAATTCAGCAGAACGAGGAAGACGCAATTAGCCTCAAAATGATATTCGAAATGCTACAAGCCCAACAGGCAGCAATAGCTCAACTGCAGAGCCGTGTTCAGGACCCGGTTAGAACGGAAGATATTCCACCACAGGCGACGCCCGAACGAGTTGAACCGGTCTCAACACATTCGAATGAAAGCGGTTCGGAGGCCAACTCCGGAATTATCAAAATGCTGGAAGAATTAACCAAACGGGTCGAGTCTGGGGAGAAAAATCGAAGCCAACGACAAGAAGGTCGAAACATACAACTCGAGGGTCGATCAGATACCGGGAGCACCTCCTGTTTTGAAGGGCTTAGATGCCAAGAAGTTCGTGCAGAAGCCATTCCCGTCCAGTGCTGCCCCAAAGCCGATCCCGAAGAAATTCTGAATGCCCGAGATTCCAAAATATAACGGGACTTCGGACCCAAATGAGCACGTAACGGCTTACACTTGTGCAATAAAGGGCAATGATCTCGAAGATGACGAGATCGAATATGTTCTCCTAAAGAAATTCGGAGAGACCTTATCCAAAGGAGCGATGACGTGGTACCACAATTTGTCACCGAACTCCATCGATTCCTTCGCTATGTTGGCTGATACATTCGTGAAAGCCCATGCGGGGGCCATCAAGGTTGAAACAAGGAAGTCTGCTTTGTTCAAAGTCAGACAACATGACAACGAAACACTTAGGGAATTCGTATCTCGGTTCCAGATGGAGCGGATGGATCTACCTCCGGTTACGGACGATTGGGCAGTACAGGCTTTCACTCAGGGGTTGAACACCGGCAGTTCAACGGCATCGAGACAACTCAAACAAAGCTTGATCGAATATCCGGCTGTCACCTGGGCGGATATTCATAATCGGTATCAGTCCAAAATCAGGATAGAAGACGATCAGGTTGGAGTTGCTTCAGGTTCTTCCTACACAATCAGAACTTTCGATCGATCTCGAAGGGATAACTTTCAGGAACCGAGGTCGAACAAGGATAGGCACCGATCGTATCCAGAAGATCGACGAGCTATATCGAGGGGACCCAGGATCCCAAGACAAGAAAATAAATATGAAGCAAACCAAAGGAATAGAAGGCCGTTGCCAAAAGGAAACTCCGAGAAACCCGGTGATCGACAGGAGGCACCCCGGTTGTCCGAGTATAACTTCAACGTTGATTCAGCGACACTCGTATCGGTGATCGGTCGCATCAAAGACACCAGGTGGCCCAGGCCTTTGCAAACGGATCCTTCCAAAAGGGATCCGAACCTTGTGTGTAAGTATCATGGCACGCACGGCCATAGGACCGAAGACTGCAGGCAGCTGAGAGAAGAGGTAGCCCGGCTACTGAACAATGGGTACCTTTGAGAATTTCTCAGTGACCGAGCAAAGAACCATTATGAAAACAGGGATAGACCAACCGACCAGAAGGAACCAAAACACACCATCAACATGATAATCGGAGGAGTGGATATACCCCAAGTTCCGGTGCTGAGGCGCACTAAAATTATGATTACTCGAGAGAAACGAACTCGAGATTATGCGCCCGAGGGGACTCTATGCTTCAGTGATAAAGAGATTGATGGCCTGGCGCAACCTCATAACGACGCATTGGTAATATCGATGCAGGTGCAGGATACCCGAATAAAGCGTGTCCTGGTCGACCCCCGTAGTTCAGCCAATATAGTTCGGTCCTGGGTCGTTGAACAGCTAGGGATGACAGATCAAATCATATCGGAAGTCAGAATACTCAACGGATTCAATATGGCCTCGGAAACAACGATAGGGGAAATAACTTTAATGGCCAACGTTGCCGGGACAACCATAGCAACAAGGTTTTGTGTAATAGAGGGCGACATGAGATACAATGCCCTACTTGGTAGACCATGGATACATGACATCAGGGCAGTACCATCTACACTACACCAGATGTTGAAGTTCCCATCGGATGAAGGAGTCATCACCGTCTATGGGGAGCAGCATGCAGCAAGGGAAATGTTCACGATAGAGGGAACAACGTCGAGGCCTGCAGATCCCAAATAGCAACCACGAAGGCCGCCTCCGACAGAGGAGGGCGGAAAAGATCAGTTCGATGACGATAGCTTTGGGGTCCCCCGATCCTTTGTAATCCCCGATGAAGCCGATGCGACCAAATCAACGATCGAAGAATTGGAACAAGTCCCTATTCGACAGGACGCGCCCGATCGGAAGGTATACCTGGGCTCGGGCTTGAATCCCGAGCTCATGAGTAAATTACTCTCTTTTCTTGCAACTAACGAAAATGCTTTTGCCTGGTCCCATTTGGATATGACAGGCATATCACCGGAGATTGCGACACATAAGCTAAGTGTCGACCCGAAATTTTGACCGGTCAAGCAGAAAAGGAGGCCTCAATCTGAAGCCAAACAGACCTTCATTCAGGAAGAGGTAACTAAACTGCTAAATATAGGGTCCATTCGGGAAGTAAAATATCCCGAATGGTTAGTCAACGTAGTGATAGTACCTAAAAAAGGAAACAAGCTTAGAATGTGCATAGACTATAAAGATTTAAATAGAGCTTGCCCTAAAGACTCTTTCCCACTGCCCAACATAGATCGGATG
>MCJB01014069.1:3786-89021 GCA_002018475.1 Nicotiana obtusifolia | reverse complement strand
CAGTAGAAAACATGCATAAAATAGAGCAGTAAACTCACCTTTCTTGTTAGATAACTCAGCCCTTGCTTTGGTACCTCAAGCCTAGGGTTTACCTTCAACTAGAACTTGAAAGAGGGTAAAATCGATTAGGGTTTGTGTGGTGTTATTTTGGGGAGGGGTTGCAGGGGTTATTTTAGGTTTTGAAGCTGGAAATGATAATGAATTATCAGGCTTTAAAAGCTATTAAAAGCCCTCTTATAACCGACTTGGGGCTTTTAACTTTTAGCACTTAATTTTGGCAAGTAGGTGATGCACCTACTTGTCACCTACCAGCCTGCGCAGTTCTACGGAAATGCAATTATCTCAATACTCCAAGATCGTATTGACGAACGGTTTGAAGAATTGGAAACTAGACTCATAGACCTTTAATTTGGTAGGTAGATCACCCCGTAACTCCTTGTAAATTGGGAGAAAATCGCAGAAACATTTGACCTAACGTTTAAGTAAAATTGTGAACCTAAGTTGCGACAACTTTTGTCGACTTTTGTTTCATAACTTGTTTGACTTCAAGACTTATGTAACGGATATCATATCATTCAAATACCTTAAAACATGACAGTTTGGTAATGTTAAACACCTCTCGATTTTCCCAAAAACATGAGTTACAACTTCCTTAACTCGTTTATCCTCTAATACTTGTTAACCGCCCTTATATACCTTTGCATCGTTTAGGACCAATAGGACTAAACTCTTATTGTCTCAAAGGTAATTCCCTTCTCAAACCAAGGTAGACTATCTTACGGTGTAATCTAACACGTACAAATATGGGTTATAACAGTTAAATGTTATGACTTATATTAATTTGAAGTGTTTTTATGTGTACGAATGAATCGGGAGCAATTGGGGGTGAAACGCGCAAGATATGAGCCAAAACGAACAAAAACTGAACAAAGTGTGCATTTGAGCACCACGAGTAGCGCCTGGTGCCACCTGTGGCGCTAGAGATAGAAAGTTATTGGAGGCAGCGCCCTGGTGGGGCCTGGCGCTACCCAGGGTGCCAAAAATGCAAGTTTGTCCAATTTCGCCCGGGACAAGGTTATTTCGGCCCTAGACTTACCCAACACGTATAAAAGCAAGACTAAACCTAAATTTGAAGGGAGAGACGCCACTTTGGAGGAAAAACACACACGGGATCGTGAGGAAGCGAAGAATTCTCAGTTTTCCTCAATCTTTTTCTAGTATTTTTCAATTGATTCAAAACTTATGCTATTGTCTGATTATATTATGAGTGGATAAACACCCATTGTTCTGGTGTTGTGATTAGCCATGAATATTGTTGTTTAACATTAACTTAACCTTGATTATAATTCACCAACATATGGTTGTTTCGTCAATTCTGTGTTTAATTGCTTAATTGTCTGGCCAGCAGTTAGGTTCTATTTACTATCTATGCTATGCTCGGGAAAGCCGTGTTTAGATTAGAGAAGAGTTGAAGAGAGCATGATCTTAACCCTTAGGGGGAGCGGATTTGTGGTTAGGATAGGAATATACCTAATCACCGTGCTTAATTAAATATCGTGATCTTATTGCATTCTTAATAGATTGATTTCATAGGAATATAGGCATTAATCTATTGAGAATAGGCGAGTAGTACTTCGGGAGAAGGCTATGAGAGCATTTATCGATTAATTAGAAACCATGAGTGAATTATATGAAAGGGAGAGTTAATTCGAACACAATACGATTGGTAAATCGATCACAATCCTAGAATACTTGTCTCTACTGAATAAACTACAATCAACTAGTTACTTGATAATTTAGTTATTACTTAGAATTGTAGTTTAGCAGAATTAAACTCTTGAACTTGAATTTAGCTTGGCTGAAAAATAATATTGGTGTTTTAGTGAGTAGTTGATATAAGTCCTTGTGGGTACGATATCTGGACTTCAAAATTCTATATTACTTGTCGGCCACGTATACTTGCGTGTGCGTTTGGGAACAACAAGTTTTTGGCGCCGTTGCCGAGGACTTAAAAATTAGCTACTTTGCCGACTTAAGCTTTTATTAGTTATTTGTTCAAGTTTTAATTATCAGTTTACCTTGTTTGTGTTAACACAGGCTCTTCTCTTGAATGTAGAGGAGTAGAAGCACAAACAATCTCCTTCCTCTTGATCCTAAAATTGAACGAACACTTCATAGAGTGAGGAGAGAGGTCGAAGTTAGAACTGGAATAGAAAGAGAGTTGGACATCGTAGTTCAACCACAGCGAATAGACATGGCAGGTAATGCAGAGCGTGCGGTGATAGAAGCCGCAAGGTCCAATCTTGATAATATGACTCAGGCTATTGTGAAACCTGAGATCACTGGGTATTTTGAACTCAAACAGTACATGGTACAGCTGATTCAGTCCAAAGAGCAATATGTGGGTCTATCTCATGAAGATTCGCAAAGGCACATTCAAAATTTCGTGGAAATTACGGACACCTACAATTATCCGAACATTTCCAAGGATTATGTCAGGCTGACACTTTTTCCCTTTTCGCTGCTGGGGGAAGCGAAGGAATGGTTGCAGAAAGAGCCCGCAAACTCAATCCACACTTGGGACGATCTAGCAAGGAAATTCTTAATCAAATTTTTCCCCACCAAGAAGACAAAGTCATTGAGGAGTAAAATTCTTGGGTTCGAACAACGGGATGGAGAGACACTTCGTCAAGCCTAGGAAAGATACAAGAAGCTGCTCAGAGATTGCCCGCATCATTGTCAGACTGATGAGGTATTGGGACACACTTTTGTTGATAGATTAGATGGGGCCTCAAAGATGAATCTTGACTCAACTTGTGGAGGTAGTTGCATGGCGAAACCATATAGTAAATTCAACTCTTGCTGAATAACTTCACTGCTAATGATCATAACTGGCAAGGAGATGAGGATTCATGCAAGGCAAGTAAACAGAAAGCAGCCGGGTTTATTGAGCTTGATGACTTCTCGGCCATGAGAGCTGAGATAGCAAAATTGGCAAACCTGATGAATAGAATGACAATGCAACATGCACAACAGATGCAACATGTACAACATATGTCTCTTTGCTATGAACTATGTGGTGACAACCATATGAGTGACATGTGCCCCACGAATCCAGAATCTATATACTATGTGGTACAGCAGAGCAGGGGTCCAATGAATCAGAATGCCCAATATGGGAACACTTATAACCCAAATTGGAAGAATCATCCCAACTTCTCATGCGGAGGAAATCAGCCGAATCAGAATCATTATAGACCCCAAGGAAATTTTAATCAACCTCAGAAGCAACCTCAACAGGTAGAAGAAAATGAGAATGAATTGTTGAAGCAGTTGTTTCTTGACAATAAACAGTTCAGGACCAAATATCAAGCCCTCACCACAACAGTGAGAAATTTGTAGCGTCAAATGGGATAGCTTGTCGGTGCTCAAAATAGTAGATCAGCTGGAGCTCTTCCAAGTGACACTGAAGCAAATCCTAGGGCGGCCCTTAATGCCGTGTCGTTGAGGAATGGGAGACAACTAAAAGAAGTTCAGTCTAAAAAGAGGAAACATGTGATTTTTAATGAGAGGCCAACCACTATAGAATCAACATCAGAGAAAGCTAAGGAGCCAGAGAAGCCAGCTGGAGAGGCGGTGGTTGAGCAACCCCCATAATTGGTTGCAAGGCCACCACCTCCATTCCCTCAAAGATTGTAGAAATTAAGAGATAATGCCGCACATAAAAAGTTTCTTGATATCTTGAAGCATGTGCAAATTAATATTCCATTGGCTGACATATTACAAGAAGTACCCAAATATGCAAAGTACATCAAGGACATTGTGGCAAATAAAATGAGACTAACCAAGTTCGAGACTGTGGCACTCACTGAGGAGTGCAGATCCAGAATTCAAGGTAAGCTGCCTCAGAAATTGAAGGATCCAGGTAATTTAACTATCCAAATCTCGATTGGTAAACATGCTGTCGGGCGAGCTTTATGTGATCTTGGAGCAAGGATCAATTTGATGCCGCTATCGGTGTTTAGACAGTTGGGGTTGGGTGCCACGCCCAACAACAGTCGTCTTATAGTTAGTTGATCGCTCCCTTGCTCATCCTGAGGGAGTGATTGAAGATGTGCTAGTTCAAGTGGGTTCTTTCATATTACCTGCTGATTTCATTATCCTGGACTACGAGCCCGATCATGAAGTCCCATTTATTTTGGGGCGTCCATTCTTAGCCACGGGCCGAGCTATTATTGATGTTTGCGAAGGAAAGATGACGATGAGGGTAGGTGACAGAGTAGAGGTATTCAATGTTTATAAAGCGCTCAGGTTGCCAGTCCACTATGAAGAATTATCCATGATCACTGTGGTGGAGATTGGTTCCACATCATTAGTGCCCTATATGAGCCCTGTAGATCCTGTTGAACAAGTATTGATTGGGGATGTGGAAAATAGTGAAGATGAAATGACGGAAGAAATTGAGCAAGTACTGGATATGTCCTGCAGTTATGTCCAAGGGTTCAAAAAATTTGAAGAATTGGAAAGGCCTGTCACTCTGACCCTTCCCAGGCTATCTATTGAGCATGATCCAAGGCTAGAACTCAAGCCACCTGATTGACAGGGAGTTTTTCTTTTCACCCTACTCTGTTTTACATTTTTACTTGCATCGAGGGCTATGCATCGTTCAAGTGTGGGGTGGGAGGAATACATGTGTTGTAATTGCATATTATGTATAAACTGGTTTTGTTTTGGTTCTTTTAATAGTTGTTTTGGTCTTTTAGTAGTTATAGTGTAGTCAGTTTAGTGTAATATTAGTTTCTTTAAATGAAAAAAAAAGGAAAAAAGAGAAAAAAAGAAATTTTTTTTTGAAAAAGCTTAGACTTTTCCCGACGATGGATCTGTTGGACAATTTTCTTGAGGGATAAAGTCTGATTAAAAACGCCAAAAAGATTTTTATTTTTTAGGATAGTTAGGTAGTATTCCTTGATTTTTCTTTGGGCACCGGTTCTTTTCCAAGGATGTAGCTCGAACTGGGCACTTTAATTTCGTTGTAGGAGTACTTTAGGAAAAAACTGAGTCGGTCTTAGATACTCATTGACATGGTTGATGCTGGCACATTAGATTATGACATACATTCTGTTTTCCCATTTATTTGATTTGAATTGTTAAGCCTAAGTAAAGTAAATAGCCTATTGTGTGACGCATTTTCTCAGTTGTTTGACTTGTATGCCACATAGTGCAATATTGCTTAAATTTCTCAATTATGTGTGCTTGCTTGACTTGAGAGTTGAACAGAACCGTCTCGATTGAGTCATGTGCAATGTGTGAGTAAGGATTTGTGATTTTCTGTGCTATCCTGTGTAGTCTAGAACTTGCCTTAATTGAAGCGAAATTGCAAGTTTGGCTAATCTAGGAGATGACATAGGCATTTTATTGCTTGATCATGGATGTGCTTGTCACATAAAAATAAAATTTTCCGTTGCTAGCCCCTTTAAGCCTATAGACCATTTCTTGGGCACCCACATTACAAGCCATACCTCTATTTTGTTCTTAATTTGATCTTGGTTGAACCTTTACCTCCTAAGGCACTTAGTCGCTAAAAGAAGTAAGGTCAGAGATTGGGGAATAGCTTTTGAGTGGAACCATGGAAGGGCCCGTTGGTGCACTAAAGTTGAAATCAAAAGTCACTAGCTGATGAGCTTTAATGTATGGAGTGTATGAAGAAAAGAGAAGAAAAAAGAATGATAGTGAAAGTATATAGAAAACACTTCCAATTCTTATTGATTTGTACTAGTGGAAATATAGAAGTGCTTAATTGAAAAAGAGGGCTATGTGTATAAGGAAAGTGAATTGGTTGAGAAGAAAAGGTGCTTGAATTGTGAATGTAGTGTATCAAAGTGCTTAGGAGGGTTAGTCACTATTTCTAAATATATCCTACCCGTCCCTTAGCCTACATTACAACCTTAAAAGTCCTAATTTATCCTAGATTTGGCTAGCTTGAACTAGTAGAGATCTACACTACGGGCAAGCTTATGGTACGACCACGGGATGCATATGAATTCTTTGTGAGAGTGAGCGAATTTTGTTCAATTGTGTGAAGTCATTAATCTATATTCAAAAGCATATTTGAATATGTGGACTATCTATATTCACTCTTTTGTTTGTTGGTAAGGGCACATGATCTCATGAATGATTGGTAATGTTGTAAACTTTCTTGTTTGGTAAGTGCATGAATTGAGGGTGCTTTGTGGTTGCAAGTCGACTTTTGAGGTTGGGTGGTGACGAATAGGTTGTTGAAATATGTTGAATTGAAGTATTATACTTGGGTATGCTTAACGGGAAGAATGTGAATTTTTGTGTGTTCATGCTTGCGTGCCGGTATTGATCGTGGTCAAGGGTATAGCGTGTGGTTAGAAGTTCGAGTGCTCTCCTATGATATGAAGTTTGTACGTAGTTGGGAGGTTGTTCGATAGTCCCATTGCTCGAGGACGAAAGTGTGGGGTGTTGATGTTTAGCTTAAAGCATATATATTTCTATGTATATCGCCTCATATTTGACTCTTGTTTCGTGAAATTGGTATGTTAAATGCTATAATTTATATTAATTTGAAGTGTTTTTATGTGTAGGAATGAGTCGGGAGCAATTGGGGGTGAAACGCGCAAGATTTGAGCCAAGACGAACAAAATCGAACGAATTGAGCATCTGGGCGCCACAGGCAGCGCCTGGTGCCACCTGTGGCGCTGGCAGAATGGCAATTTGAGGCAGCGCCCTGGTGGGCGCCTGGCTCTACCCAGGGCGCCGATGACGTGATTTAGTCGAAATTCGCACGAGACTAAACCTATTTTTGAGAGGAGAGACGCCACTTTGAAGGGGAGATGCCACCTTGGAGGAAAAACACACACGGGATCGTTAGGAAGCAGAGAATTCTTAGTTTTCTTCTTCTTTTTCTAGTTTTCCATTTGATTCAAAACTTATGCAATTGTGTGATTATATTATGAGTGGCTAAACACCCATTGTTCTGGGGTTGTGATTAGCCATGAATATTGTTGTTTAACCTTAACTTAACCTTGATTATAATTCACCAACATATGGTTGTTTCTTCAATTCTGTGTTTAATTGCTTAATTGTTTGGCCAGCAGTTAGGTTCTATTTTCTATCTATGCTATGCTTGGGAAAGCCGTGTTTAGATTAGAGAAGAGTTGAAGAGAGCATGATCTTAACCATTGGGGGGAGCGGATTTGTGGTTAGGATAGGAATATACCTAATCACCGTGCTTAATTAAATATCATGATCTTAATGCGTTCTTAATAGATTGATTTCATAGGAATATAGGCGTTAATATATTGAGAATAGGTGAGTAGTACTTCGGGAGAAGGCTTTGAGAGCATTTATCGATTAATTAGCAACCATGAGTAAATTATATGAAAGGGAGAGTTAATTCGAACACAATACGATTGGTAAATCAATCACAACCCTGGAATACTTGTCTCTACTGAATAAACAACAATCAACTAGTTACTTGATAATTTAGTTATTACTTAGAATTGTAGTTTAGCATAATTAAACTCTTGAACTCGAATTTAGTTTGACGGAATAACAATATTGGTGTGTTAGTGAGTAGTTGATATAAGTCCTTGTGGGTACGATATCTGGACTTCCAAATCCTTTATTACTTGTCGGCCACGTATACTTGCGTGTGCGTTTGGGAGCAACAGTGGCATTTGCCGAAAATACTATAGGTGTCAAGTACCTCAAATGTCGATGTTGCTACAACTTCATCAGAAATTGCACCAATCTGAAACCAGTGATATGATCATCACTTTTAATGTGCAAGAAGGAGATGATACCAGTATACAACTTGATGATGCAAACATCATAACTGATCCATTGCATCAAAAAGTTAAAAAAGGAAACATTTACAAATACAAGAACGTGATGGTTCTCGTTTTGAAAAAGTATGCAGTCATCAAAAAATGTCAATATCGGGTTAATTAATCATGCCCAAAAAGGTTCGCCTGCATTTTTAGAAGTAAAGACTATATGCCTATTTTCATTGCTTGCTTATTATGTCATATTAAAATTTTTATAACCTAGTTTCTAGTAGTGTTTTAATGTCACGACCCAAATCTAAACATGTCGTGATGACGCCTATCATAGTAATAGGCTAGCCAAAAATAACAAAATAGCTACGCATTTTAATTTAAAAGCATGATATATTGAGTTAAACAGTAAAAATATCATAAATAACCAAAAGGAATAACTGCGACTCAAATACAAATCCCCAAAATCCGGGTGCCACCGAGTACATGAGCTACTAAATATCAACACAGTCAAACTTCTAATACAACTATCTAGAAAGATAGAACAGTGCTAAATAAACTGAAAAGAAGGAGAGTTAAGGTTTGCGGACGCCAAAGCAGCTCTGTCAAAAGTCTCCAAGCGGTAAAGCTCCAAGTCTAGCAACTACCGGGTCCAGATGTACCTGGATCTGCACATGAAGTGCAGAGGATAGTATAGACAACCGACCCAATGTATTCAATAAGTAATAGGACTATTTTTTGGCTGAAAGTAGTGACGAACTCAGATAGGTATAGTCCAAATCCAAATAATAACAGTACAGGTATGATAGGAAAATGACAGTAACAACTCAGAGAAATCTCATAATCAGTCGTACAGAAAGGTAGACATGCATTCAAGTTCAACAGTTTATGCTCAATATTGGAAAATTATGCGAAGTATAGCTAACATGATGAATATTACATCCATATGTCTACATGGCAAATATGCATGTCACTTGTAACGCCACACAGTGATAAACTCATATACTCATGCACTTAGAGTATTCAACGCCACTAAGCACGCTCAATAACTCAGCAATCCCAATCACTCAGCACTCGTACTCGGCACTCGTGCTCAGCACTCAACGGTACCTGCGCTCGCTGCTGGTATGTCGGACTCGGGAGGGACAGATCCTGCCCAAGCGCTAATATAAGCCAACATGGCATGCTGCAGCGTGCAGCTCGATCATATCATAAATCAATAAATCACGCTACATACTTTCGGAGCATGGAAACATGAAACAATAGATGAACAGTCGATAGAATAGGTGGCAATGCAAGCTTGTAAGCCACCTCTCCAATCCTCTCAAGCACCTCAAAAGGGCCAATATACCGTGGGCTCAACTTGCCCTTCTTCTCGAACATCATAACACCCTTCATGGGTGAAACTCTGAGTAAGCAACATCACGAAGCTTCCGATCAGCATAACTCTTCTGTCTAGACTGCACCGTGTGAAGCCGATCTTGAATCAGCTTAACCTTTTCCAAACCATCCTAAACCAAGTCAGCACCCAATTGCCTAGCTTTATCCGGTTCAATCCAACCAACTCGAGACCCACACCACCTCCATACAAGGACTCATATGGAGCTATCTGAATACTCTATTGGTAGATGTTGTTGTAGGAAAACTTTGCAAGCGGTAGAAACTGATCCCAAAAACCCCCGAAATCCATGATGCAAGCGCGTAGCATATCCTCTAATATGTGAATAGTGCGCTCGGACTGTCCCTCCGTCTGAGGGTGGAATGCTGTACTCAACTCAACCCATGTGCCTAACTCTCGCTGCACTGCTCTCCAAAACTACAATGTGAACTGTGTGCCTCGATCTGAAATAATGGACACCAGCACACCGTGTCAGTGAACAATCTTGCAGATATAGATCTCACTCAGCCAACCGCTTCGAAGAATAGGTCTTCCTAACTAGAATTAAATGCACGGACTTAGTCAACTGGTCCACAATGACCCAAATAGCATCAAACCTCCTCAAAGTCCGTGGGAGCCCAACTAACAAAATCCTTGGTGATATGCTCCCATTTCTACTCAGGAATCTCAAGCCTCTGGAGCAAATCGCCTGGCCTCTGATGCTCTTACTTCAGTTGTTGACAATTTAAGCACCAAGCTACAAACCCCACTATATCTTTCTTCATTATTTTCTACCAATAGTTCTGCCTCAAGTCCTGATACATCTTTGTGGCACCCGGATGAATGGAATACTGTGAACTACGGGCTTCCTCAAGAATCAACACATGTAACCCATCCACACTGGGCACACAAATCCGACCTTGCATCCGTAACATCCCATCATCCCTGGTAGAAACCTCCTTGGCATCACCGTGCTGAGCGGTGTCCTTAAGGACAAGCAAATGGGGGTGATCGTCATACTAATGCTCTCTGATGCGATCATATAAAGAAGACCAAGAAAGCACGCAAGCTTGAACCCGACTAGGCTCCGAAGCATCCAACCTCACGAACTGATTGGCCAAGGACTGAACATATGATGCAACCGGACTCTCACCAACAGGAATGTGTGCAAGGCTACCCATACTCATCGCCTTTTTACTCAAGGCATCGTCCATCACATTGGCCTTTCTAAGATGGTATAAAATGGTAATATCATAGTCTTAACAGCTCCAACCATCTCTGCAGCCTCAAATTTAGATCCTTTTGCTTGAACAAGTGCTGGAGACTCCAATGATCTGTAAATACCTCACAAGACATGCCGTAGAGATAAGGCCACCAAATCTTCAATGCATGAACGATGGTTGGCAACTCCAAATAATGAAAAAGGTAGTTCTTCTTATGAGGCTTCAACTGGCGCGAAGCATAAGCAATCACTCTACCCTCCTGCATCAAGACACACCCAGTACCGATCCGAGAAGAGTCACAATACATTTTATAAGAACCCAATGTTGAAGGCAAAACTAGAATTGGAGCATTGGTCAGCTCTCCTCACACTCATCAGACCACCCGAATGGGGCACCTTTCTGGGTTGACCTAGTCAAAGGCGCTGTAATGGAGGAGAAATCCTCCACGAAGTGGCAATAATATCTGTCCAAGCGAGTAAAATCCGAATCTCAATAGCTGAAGATAGTCTGGGCCAACTCTGAACCGCCTCAATCCTCTTCGGATCCACCTTGATCCCCTCACTGGACACCACATGTCCCAAGATCGCCACCGAACTGAGCCAAAACTCACACTTGGAGAACTTGGCATAAAGTTTCTCCTCCCTCAACGTCTACATTACAATCTTCAGATGTTGTGCAAGCTCCTCCAGGCTACGTGAGTATACAAGGATATTCATTAATAAATACTATGAAAAATGAATCAAGATATGGTTGGAACACGCTGTTCATAAGATGCATGAATGCTGCTGGGGCATTAGTCAGCCCAAAAGACATCATAAGGAACTCGTAGTGACCATAGCGGGTTTCAAATGCACTCTTTAGAATATTAGAGTCCCAAATCTTCCACTGGTGATACCCAAAACTCAAATCAATCTTAGAGAACACCCTAGCTCCCTGAAGCTGGTCAAATAAGTTATCAATGCACAACAAAGGATACTTGTTTTTTTATTGTAACTTTGTTCAACTGTCAGTAGTTAATGCACATCCGTATGGTGCCATCCTTCTTCTTCACAAATAGAACCGGAGCACCCTAAGGTGACACACTAAGCATAACGAACCCCTTATCAAGAAGCTTTTGAAGGTGCTATTTCAATCCCTTCAACTCTGTCGGTGCCCTACAATACCGAGGAATAGATATGGCTTGAGTGCCCGGTACCAAGTCAATACAAAAATCAATATTCCTATTGGGTGGTTAGCCCAGCAGGTATGCAGGACACACATTCAAAAATTCTCAAACTACCGGAACAGAATCAATGGTAGGAATATCAGCACCAACATCCCTCACAAAAGAAAAATATGATAAACACCCCTTTCCAACCATCCATTGGGCCTTCAGATATGAAATCACCCTATCGAGATTATAGTCTAGAGAACCTCTCCACTCGATCTTAGGCAACCCTGGCATCGCCAACCTCACAGTCTTAGCATGACCATCTAGAATATCATGACATGGGGACAACCAATTCATGCCTAGAATCACGTCAAAATCAATAATACTAAGCAATAATCGATCAACTCTCGTCTCCAATCCCCCAATGGTCACCACACACAACCGATACACACGATCCCCAACAATATAATCGCCCACCGACGTAGATACATGAACAACCAAAACTAAAGACTCACGGGGCATATCCAAATAACGAGCAAAATACGATGATACATATGAATAAGTGGAACTGGGGTCAAATAATATGGAAGCACCCCTGTAGCATACTGAGATAAATACCTGTAATCACTGCGACAAAAGCAATGACCTCTGGCTTGGCTTGGAAAGCATAGCATCGAGCCTGACCGCCACCTAATCGGCCTCCCCCTCTAGGGAAACCTCTAGCTGCCTGAGCCCCACCCGAGCTGGCTGAGTGGGTGGTGAAGTAACTGGTATGGAAGTCATAACCTGACCTCTCTGCTAAACTGGACCTCCAAAAAGATAGTGACACTGCCTCCACACATGTCAAACTCCTTGCACTCTAAGCAACTCCGATCCGCCAATGGTGGTGGAGACTGAATCGGACCCCGAGAACCAGAATAACTACGAGAAGAACCTGGTACAAATGAACTTGAGCTGATGGAGCACGAGATGACCTATGAGCTGGGAGGGCACTGAGAGATAATTAACCCGGACGAGCCATCTGAGTGGGCCTATAAGGATGACCCATACTGTGATGGGATTGTCCTCCAGAAGAAACACCACTAAAACCACCCGAATCACGAGGCCTCTTGGCCTCCCTCTCCTCACGCTCCTGACCATGGACCTGCTCTAGCCGCTTAGCAATATCAACCACCTCATCAAACCTAGCACCTGATGCAATCTCTAGAGTCATGACAAAGCGCAGTCCATAGTTGAGGCCATCAATGAACATCCTAATTCTCTCCCTCTCTATGGGAACCAACAAGATCGCATGATGAGCCAACTCCGAAAATCTCTTCTTATATAGGGTCACGGACATACCGTCCTGGCGTAGCTGCTCTAACTCCCTACACAACTCCTCCATGCGGGTCTGTGGAACAAACTTCTCTAAGAAGAGAACTGAGAACTCATATTACGTAAATGGTGCAGCGCCGACTGGCCTGCTCAACTCATAGGCCTCCCACCATCCGAAGGCTGCTCCCGACAACCGAAATGTTGTATATCCGACTCCACTAGTCCTTAGAATACCTGCCATGCAAAGAATCCGCCGGTACCTGTCTAAGAAGTCCAGAGCATCCTCTGACTCAGCCCCACTGAATGCTGGAGGCCTGGGCCTCCCAAACTGCCTTTATCTCTTTTGCTCCTCGTCACTCATAGTTGGACCCATCTGGGCTCGAGCAACTACAACTGACTGAGCTGGTATTACTCTCGGTGTCTGAAGTCCCTGAACCACCAACTCTGGAGTACGGGCGGCGGGAATTCGAGCACCTCCCCTGGCCTAAGAAGTGGCTAGTGCGTCTTGAATTGACACCGAGCAAGGCTAGTGTATACAGTCAATATACGGGCCAAAGCCTCCTAAAGGCCTGGAATCAGAATGGGCATAGTCGGTGCCTCAGCTGGTCCCACTAACTCAACCACATCTGGTTCAGTTCTTGAGCTGGAGAAACTGGTGGCTCCACAGGGCTGCACTAGCTATTGTACTAGCTGCACCTCGGCCTCTACCGCAGCCTTGGCCAGCCGCGGCTCTAGTTGGTGGTACAGGTACCCGTCCATCCGGTCTGGAAGAACGTATTCTCACCATCTGTGAAAGAATAGAATGATAGAAGTTTAGTTTTCAGAATCAACAAATCTGCTCAAAAAAAATACCAGAAAGTGAAGTTTTCCTAATGGTTCGGTAGCCTCTCGAAGATAAGTACAAATGTCTCCGTATCAATCTGCAAGACTCTACTAAACCTGCTCATGACTCGTGAGACCTACGTAACCTAGGCTCTGATACCAAATTGTCACGACCCATATCTCAACATGTCGTGATGACGCCTATCGCAGTACTAGGCAAGACGATAATCACAAAATAGCTACACGTTTTAATTTAAAAGTTTGAGTTTAATAGTTAAAATCTCATAAAATCGAAAGGAATAACTGTGACTCGAATACAAATCCCCAAAATCCGGGTGTCATCGAGTACATGGGATACTAAGTCAAAACTTCTAATACAACTGTCTAGAAAGATACAACAGCACTAAATAAACTTAAAAGAAGAAGAGTCGAGGTCTGCGGATGCCAAAGCAGCTACCTCAAAAGTCTCCAAGTGGTAATGCTCAGACTCTAGCAACCATCGGGTCCAGATGTACCTGGATCTGCACACAAAATACATAGTGTAGTATGAGTACAAACGACCTAATGTACTCAATAAGTAACAGGACTAACGTTGGGCTAAAAGCAATGACGAGCTTAGAGAGGTACAATCCAAATCCAGATAATAACAGTACAAATATGATAGAAAAATGACAGTAATAACTCAGAGAAATCTCATAATCAGTTGTACATAGTACAGAAAGGTAGACATGCTTTCAAGTTCAACAGTTTAGGCTCAATTCTGCTAAATTATGCCAAGTATAGCTAATATGAGGAATATTACATCTCTATGTCTACATGTCAAATATGCATGTCACCTATAATGCAACACAGTGATAAACTCATATACTCATGCTCTCGGAGTATTCAACCTCACTCAGCACGCTCAATAACTCAGCACACCCAATCACTCAACACTCGCACTCAGCACTCAACGGTACCTACGCTCACTACTAGAATGTAAGACTCCGGAGGGGCGGATCCTGCCCAAGGTGCTAATATAAGCCAACATGGCGTGCTGTGACGTGCAATCCGATCCCATCATAAATCAAAAGCCTGTTGCGGCGTGCAGCCCGATCCCATAATATCACTGACAATTAGCCTCTCGGCCTTACTCAGTCATCAATCTCTCTAGTCTCTCAGGCTCACAAATCTCATGGCAATCAACCCAAACAATGATACATGATGTAATAATAAATGATAACAAAGATTGAGATTTGATATACAAATGATGAATGTTACTGAGTACATAACTGCAAAATTTAAGCAAATAACTCAACGGTAGAAATGACCTCGGTGTGTCCCAACAGTACCAGCATATAACCTAAACATGATTTCTAACATGGATCATAACTCAATTTCTCTAACACACAGGAATTACATGAATAACAACAAGATTTGATAACTACACAGTACTACGGAAACAACTGAGTCACAATTATAACAGTGCACGCCCACATGCCCGTCACCTAGCATGTGCGTCACCTCAACACCAACTCTATAACAAGTAGTTCAGGTATTCATACCCTCAGTACCACGTTTAGAAGTGTTACTTACCTTAAACCGGGCAAATACCTACTCCAACAAGCCATTGCCTCGTGAATCGGCCTTTGAATGACTCGATTCTAGCCACAAACAGCCAATACAAGCTAAAGGAGTCGATTCCATACAATAAAGCTAAGTTCTTTAATCAACAACAACAACATACTCAGTATTATCCCACACCGTGGGATCTGGGGAGGGTAGTGTGTACGCAGATCTTACCCCTAACTTGTGAGGATAGGTAGGTTGTTTCCAATAGACCCTCGGCTCAAGAAAGCATAAGCACCACATTAATGAAGATATAGACAAGAAGGAACAGTAACAAAAAGCCATATAAAAGCAGAATAAAAATTACAAGATAGTAAGGTGATCAACAATGAAAGAAAATGACGGTTAGATATAAAAACCTACTACCAACAGAAAGCGAGACTCCATGCCAATACTACTGTTATGAACACCCTAGACTACATATTCTATTACCCTGATCCTCGACATCCATACCTTCCTATCAAGGATCATGTCCTCGGTCAGCTGAAGCTGCCCCATGTAAACCTCTCCCCACCTCTTCTTTGGCCTACCTCTACCTCTCCATAAGCCCTCCAATGTCAACCTCCACACCTCCTCACTGGGGCATCTATGCTCCTCTTCCTCACATGATTAAACCACCTAAGCCGCGCTTTCGCATCTTGTCCTCAATAGGGGCCACACCCACCTTGTCGCGAATAACCTCATTCCTGATCCTATCTAACCTGGTGTGCCCGCACATCCATCTCAACATCCTTATCTGTGCTACCTTCATTTTCTGGACATGAGTGATCTTTACTGGCCAACACTCAGCCCCATACAATAACGTTTGTCTGACCACCACTCTGTATAACATACCTTTAAGTTTCGGTGGCACCTTCTTGTCACACAAAACACCAAAAATGAGTGTCTATTTCGTCTGTCCCGCCCCATTACGATGCGTGACATCTTCATTAATCTCCCCATCCCTCTGAATAATAGACCCAAAGTACTTAAAACTTCCTTTCCTAGGGATGACCTGTGAATCGAGCCTCACTTCCCCTCCCCTCCTAGGTCTTGCCATTGAAATTACACTCCAAGTATTTTGTCTTGGTCCTGCTCAACTTGAAACCTTTAGACTCCAGGGTCTTACTCCATACCTCTAATTAAGTGTTCATACCATCTCGTGTCTCGTTATTCAATACAATATCATCTGCAAATAGCATGCACCATGGAACCTCCCCTTGGATGTGGCGTCAGTAAGCCTATCGCAAAAGCAAACAAAAAGGGCTGAGTGCCGACCCCCTGATGCAACCCCATCGTAACCGGAAAATGGTCCGAGTCCCCACCCACCATCCTCACTCAGGTCTTTGCTCCATCATACATGTCCTTAATCAACCTAACAAAGGCAACAGGTTCACCTCTAGCCTCTACACATCTCTACAAAACCTCCCTCGGAACTTTATCGTATGTCTTTTCTAAGTCAATGAACACCATATGCAAGTCCTTCTTTCTCTCCCTATACTGATCCATAAATCTCCTAACAAGGTGGATAGCTTCTGTAGTCGAACGCCTCGGCATAAACGCAAACGGGTTCTCAAAAATAGACACACTCCTCCTCATCGTTAGCTTTATCACTCTCTCCCAGACTTTCATAGTATGGCTAAGCAGCTTGATACCCCGATAATTATTGCAATTTTGGATATCACCCTTATTCTTGTATACAGGAACCATCGTGCTCCACCTCCACTCTTCGGGCATCTTCTTCGTTTTAAAAATGACATTAAATAACCTAGTGAGCCACACCAAGCCTGCCTTGCCTGCACACTTCCCAACCTCCACGAGGATTTCATTCGACCCAATCGCTTTGCCCAGCTTATCTTATGCATAGTCCCCTCAACTTCATCAACTCTAATCCGTCTGCAATACCTAAAATCATAACAAATCTAGTATAGTTCCAAGTCACCCTGTACAATGCTCATGTCCCCCTCCTTATTCAATAAACTATGGAAGTAGGTCTGCCATCTCCGACGTATAAGCCCCTCATCCAACAGCTCTCTACCTTCTTCGTTAATCAAAGTCAAAAGTTCAATCCAAAAAGTAAACCCTAGGACCACGTTTTGAAATCCAACAAAATTTACAAAATCCGAACATCCATTTAATAACGAGTCCAACCATACCAAAATCATCCAATTTCGACCACAAATCGACACTCAAATCCCCAAATCTTACTTTCAAATCCCTAGTCCAAGATTCCCCAAATTCCACCTTAAAAACACATAATATAGGTGGAAAATTAAATGGGTATTCAATATTATAAAAATGATCAAAAGTTGTTTACCTCTTAAGATCTAGTGAAACCCCTCTGAAAAATCGCCACTAGCCGAGCTTGCAAAGTCCAAAAAAGAGAAAATCCTCAACACCCTCGATTTTATCTTCTGTCTAGGCATCTCGCACCTACGGTTCACTTAACCGCTTCTGCGGTCCCGCATGTGCGGCCAAAATTCTGCTCCTACGGTCTCCCATAAGGCCCATTGGCTTCACTTCTACTGACCAGACTCCGCTCCTGCAGAGTTGCACCTGCGCCCAAGACTCTACTTCTGCGGAAGCTCCTTCTCCGCGCCATATCCGCATCTGCGCTCCACTTCCCGCATCGGCGACCTCGCAGGTGCGGAACTCTTGCTCGCACCTGCGCTCCGAGGCCTCCTCCCTAGAAATCGCACCTACGACGACTCACCTGTACTTGCGTGACCGCACCTGCGGCCACTTTCACCACAGGTGCGACTACACCAGACTTCAACTACTTCAGCAATCCTCTAAGTCCAATTTTGATCCCGATTTCTATCCGAATCACACCTGGGGCCCGGGACCCATCCAAGCATACCAACAAGTCCTAAAACATGATACAAACTTAGTGGAGGCCTCAAATCACGTCAAATAGCATCAAAAACACGAATCCCACCCCAATTCAAGCCTAATGAAACTAATGAATTTCCAACTTCTACAATTGATGCCGAAACCTATCAAACCAACTCCGATTGACATTCAATTTTGCACACAAGTCATAAATGACACAACAAACCTATTCCAACTTCTAGAAAAAAAAATTGAGCCCGGTAACAACAAAGTCAGCTCCCGGTCAAACCTCTCAACTCTCCAAACTTCATCTTTTCAACCTTTCGCCAATTCAAGCCAAAATCATCTATGAACCTCCAAATCAATATTCGGACGCAGTCTAAGTCCAAAATAACCATATGGAACTATCAGAACAATCAAAACTTCATTCCGGAGTCATTTACACATAAGTCATGCGGTAAACTCTTCTAACTTAGATTCCCAACCTTGGGACTAAGTATCCCAATTTCCGAAACATCCCCTAGAACCAAACAAATCCCGGCAAGTCACATAACAACAAATAAACAGAGAATAAATGAGAGAAAGGGGCTATTATACTCAAAATGCCCGGCCGAGCCATTACATTTAATTTTCTGTCAAAAAAGATGGTCTCTGTAAAACATGATACCGATAAGCTTGTTGATCACCAACAGATATCCAGAGAGACATCCAAAAAATATATGATATGGACTTAAGCTACATGCAAGCATGGTGATCAAAGAAAAAAACAATGCAATTGTTGAGAGGAATATCATGTGTGTCATACAAGAAAATATCAACATTTCTTTACATGTTAGAGTAGGCTAACCCTTGATCAATGACATGACTACATACTGAAGTAGATGGAAGCTTCTTGTATGCATTCATAGCGATATATGCATCGATTAAAGGCTCGATCTTTTGTAGGTCAACAATTGTAGTTGATGGATGTTTTTTAAAGTCAACATACAAAGGGACCATACTCACGGCTTCCATGCAAGATGCAGAGGGTAAGAAAATAAGTTTAAGAATCAGTATTGAATAGTTCATGTACTTTAGTATTTTAAAATTGCAATCCAATTACATTCAGTAAAACAGCAAAAAAGATCCTCAGTATCATATGTAACAATATGATATACAAGTATACCAACAGAGAATATGATTATTTTGCGATATACCTGCACCTACCTATGACTATACTAGTATGTGAAATGGTATATTAATATTGTATCTTGTAACTAATATTTTTTCATTTGGTTTTACGGGATAAATTATACCCCTCGAATATGTAATTGTTGATTCAGAGAACGACACATTGTGGGAGTGGTTCTTCGAGCAGTTCAGAGAAACCTATGGATAAAGAGAGGGTATGTGCATTGTATTAGACATGCATGATGGTATATGGAGAGAAATTTCAATTGTTTATCTAGAAGTTCCTCATTGTGCATATATGTTCCATCTGTGGAACAACATAAAGACGAACTTCAAGAAGAGCCAAAAATAAATTTAAAAAGTATACATTGCGTTAGCTAGAGCATACACTATTGAAGAAATAAACAGTCATATGGTCGAGCTAGAAACTATTGATGTAGAGTGAAAACATATCTGATGGATATTTGATATGATAGATGGTTCCGGGCATATTTCAAGGCTAATAGAACTATGATCATGACATCAAATATTGCTGAATCACTAAATGCAGCAAACAAGCATGCAAGAGACCTCCTAGTTGTGAATTTTCTTGACTTTGTGATGAGCTTGATACAGAAATAGAATTACACATTTCAGAAGAATGTAGTGAAATCATTTATGAAGATCGGCGAAAAGTATAAAAAAAAAATTGGTAGATAATATTATCTCATCACACGCGATAACGGTATACATTTTCAGAATCATAAAGATGTCATGTATACGGTAGTTTACTTCTGCACCTTAGAAATTTCACTAAATAACTACATATTATTATTAGAAAATACTATTACTTCACACAGCTATTGATTAATTTTTATTTAAAATAATTTTAGGTGTTGCCATTAGCTGAGTTCTTAATTGATGAAAAAAAAATGTGGTGTGCCTACACGAAAAAACAACACTTGTGGAAGGTTTCAACTAGACGATATTTGCTATCCACATGCTATTATAGTTATACAAAAATTTTATATGGATGCATACAAGTGTTGCTTGGATTACTACATCAAAGACTACTTGCTGAAAACAATATGAGATACCAGTAAACTCTTTGCCGGATGAAATTGCGTGTCAAGTTCCAGAACATGTCTCTTCGCATGTGGTACTACCACGAAAAGAAAAAATCAATCCAGGAAGACCTAAGAAAAAAGAGAGGCATAGAAGGTTGGGAAGGACATATAGTTACATGTGCACTATGCGGGAAAAAAGGACACAACCGGAGAACGTGTAAAAATATTTCAAAGAGAGATTGAGATAATGCTCAATGTTTTTTATAGATCTGATATATAGAAGAATCATGTCATTTTAATTGCAAAAAATAAAATGCATGTAACATATAGGTAGTATAGTGATTGTTTGCCAAATTATTTTTAAGGGAAGTACTTTTCTATTTAATATGAATCTGCTTATTCGGTATTTTAGTATATAAAAGTGGAAGCTGTTTACATCTAGTTGCTACAGGAAAAAAGGCACTCAAATACAATATGATACCCAAATGGTATATTTGTATATCTTATTGGTACATAGTTGTATGTGCAGAAATATAAGTGATGCACCAAATATAATATATGTACATAATTTCTTAAAAAAAGGGCACACTTTGCGGCTCATGTCAGTATTTTAGTATAACAAATTAGAAGCCATTTACATGTAGTTTTTGCAGGATAAATACACTCAAATACAATGTGACACCCAAATGGTATATATGTATCCTTTATTGGTATATAGTTGTACTTGCACTAATATTACTAAATAAAAATCTGTGGAGAAATACAAGTGGTGCACTAAAAACGTAACATCTGTACAGAATTCCTTAACAAAATGGGCACATTTTGCGGCTCATGCCAGTATTTTGGTAAATAAAAGTGGAATACATTTACATCTAGTTGCTGTAGGAATTAAGGTACTCAAATACAATGTGATACCCGAATGATATATCTTTATATCTTATTGGTGTATTGAACTAATATGGCTACATCAAAATCTGTGCAGAAATACAAATGGTGCACTAAAATGCAATATCTGTATAGAATTCCATAACAAAATGGGCACACTTTGCAGCTCATGTCAGTATTTTAGTATATAAAGGTGGAATGCATTTACATCTGGGTTTTGTAGGGAAAAGAAATACTCAAACACAAAGTGATACCAAATGGTATATCTGTATACCTAGTTGGTATATAGTTCTACTGTACTAATATACCTGAACCAAAATCATTGCAGCATACAACTGGTGCAACAATGCAAAATCTGCACAGAATTTCATAGCATAATAGGCACACTTTGTAGCTCATGTGCAGATAGGTAAATATGTTATCGAACTTCTAAAAAAACCTAGCAGATTCAACTACAACTAAAAACTGTTCTCAACACAAATCCAAACCCAATTCACTTTCATAAATATTTCATCTCGTTCAAACAAATATGTTGCCAAAAATAAAACTTCTACAGTTTTCAAAATAAAAAATAAATTGAAGATAGATTTCAACTCTAAAACACATATTCGAAACTAAAAACTGTTATAACAATATATTATAGTATTACATTTGTATTCCTAGAACACAATATTTAAAAGCTAGAGTTTTACAATCTACTAATGCAAAATACCGCATTTCACCAAAAATTATTAAAATCTTGCAAAGTTTTGCCAGGACCCAAAATCCCACCTTAAGGATTGTGATGGCACCTAGACTCTAAAACTAGGTAATCCGATCAATTATAACAGTAAAACCAAGAAACATGATATTATGAAGCAGAGTTTAATATAAATGCGGAAATAAAGGTGATACAAGCCAACACGACGGTAATTAGAACAAATCTCCAAGACTAGGTAGTATAGAGTCACGAACTCTAACTGAATACATGATAATATCTCAAAATATAACACTATTCGAATAGAGAATTTGACAGTATAATTGCAAGGAAAGGACTCCAAGGGACTGCAACGATTAAAGAATCTCAACCTTGAATCCTCAGGAACAAAGAAGCTCTCACTACCTGAAACTGCTACCTCCAATACCTGGATCTGCGCAAAAATGTGTAGAAGGGTAGCATGAGTATACCACTATCAGTACCCAATAGGTATTAAGACTAACCTCGGTGGAGTAGTGATAGGGTTCAAGTCAAGACACCCACTAGTCGAATAACTTGTACAAAATATCAAAGACTAGCAGAATGAAGTATAGCAGAAGACAATGACTGTATCTCATCAGAATAAATGATAACCATTCAGAACAATTAAAGGTCCAGTTTTGATAATAAATCATCAAATGGAATCACACACATGATGCCTCGTGCCCACGTTATCAATCACCCTCGCACGGCAAAGATCTTGCGCCACAACATGAGTCACAGCCCGCGCGGCTGACCTCGTGCCACTATATTTACCACAACCGCACCACAATATGTTCCACAATCGCATGGCAAATACCTCATGCCACAATATGTACCACAACTGCACGACAAAGACATCATGCCATAACATGTATCGTACTCGTGTGAGTTACCAATAACATGTTCAAGAGGAATTTATTAAGAATCAAATAAAGTAAAACATGATAACAACTTCTTTGTTTAAAACCATTATATTAGCAATAACTCAACAGAACATGCGATAAAACCTCCATGTAGGTAAATCTATCTTGGCTGCCAAATCATCAAGTAATAACGGAGACGAATATTAGCACAATGAAAACAACGCATCAAATCACGTAGAATGCATGACATACGCAAGAAGTCATAAACCGTTCCAACACAAATGTCACAACAAGAGTCTCTCCGATATGCCATATATCAAAATCATAAATCATCTTTATGATGCCATGTGAGCTTCACCTTGGTAAAATATTTTCCCCGAAATAGCTTCACGCAAATAAGCCCCCTTATCTTGCCGCGTGCACATAACAATGAAGTATTTCCCCTTACTTGCACCATGCACATAAGTACCCCCTTGTCTCGCCATCTGCGCATTAATATACACACCACCCTTATGTCACCACACGTGCATTTCAATCACATCACAACAATCAATCACATACCATGTGCTCATATGCCACAACATTGCTCTAACAACACTATCAATGCCACAACAATACATAGCCTGCGACTCAACAATAATGTATATAAGAATTATAACAATAACACAAGAGTACGAGGAGTAAATAAACAATAAAATGTAATTCATATAAGAACAAATTCAATTTAAAGCATATTAATAGCCTAAGAGTGTCTAATCATGTCAATTATCACACATAACCCGTGTACACACTCGTCACTTCATGTACACGTCTTTATACATAGAACAAATAATACAATTTGACCAAATCCTAAGGGGAAATTTTCCTACATAAAGCTAGACAAGATACTTACCTCAATTGCCCCAATCAATACTCAAAAATAGCTTTTCCTTTAAAACTTATCTCTGCTCGGCTCAAAATCTAGCAAAGATAACTTCATAACATCAAACAATTAAAGAATTCAATTTCAATCAATAAAGTTAAGATCTTTATACATTTTTCGAAAGTCAACAAAATCAAGCTGGGGCCCGCCCGGTCAAAACCTGAGTCTATGAGTAGATCTTGACTACCCATAACCCCAAGAGTCCAAATATGTGTTTGATCTTCCAATCTGAGTTCAATTCGATTCTCAAATCTTACATTTTTATTTCTTAAACTATAGTAAAAAAATTCCCAATAATTTCTTTCAAATCACATGATTTTGATGTTGAAAACCATAAGAAATCAAGTTAAAATATTGAAATTGAGTCAAAATCACTTTCAATAGCTACATGTGAAAATCCCATCAAAAAATGACCTCCACCAAGTCTATGGCTCAAAGTGTGATAAAATTAGACTAAGCCCGATATACCCAGCTATAAACAAGATACAGAAGTCGCATTTGCGACCTGGGGTTCACAAATGCGGAAAAAGGATCGCAAAAGTGACCCCGCAGCAGCTCTGAAATGACGCAAAAGTGACATAATATTTGCAAATGCGAACACAGACACCTTCGCATAAGAGATATCTTGGTCGCAAATGTGATTTCCCACTGTCCAGATGCCCATCGCAAAGGTGACAGTCATGGTCGCAAAAGCGAACAACCATCCAGAGAAACATATCGCAAATGCGACACTGGCTTCGCAAATGTGAAGCCAATCAACTCAGTCAAACCTCTCAAATGCAGTGACCACCTCACAAATGCGAACAAGATCTCGCATTTGTGAGACTTGAAGCACTAGCAAAACTAAAACAACCCGAAATACTCTGAAACGCGTTCCAAACTCACCCGAGCTCCCGGAGCTCCATGCCAAATATACACAGAAGTCTAATAATATCATACAAACATGCTCACACTCTCAAAACACAAAAATACCATTTGAAATCACGAATCGGACACCAAAGCACATAAAAATTACAATAAAACTCAAGAATCACCAAAATCGCAACCAAGTGTCTGATTGCTACCAAACCATCTCGGAATGACACCAAAATTTGAACTTAAGTCATGAATGATAAAACAGACCTATTCCAATTCTCGAAATTGATATTTGAACCCGATATCCATAAAGTCATATACTCAAACTTAGGAGATTTCTAAACCTTTAAATTACCGATTTTCGCTAATTACAGCCAAAATCTTCTAGAAACACCTAAATGCAAATTGGGGCATACACCCAAGTAAAAAACCACCACCCGGATCTATCGAAACTATCAAACTCCAATTCAAGGTCAAATACATAAAAGTCAAATCTGGTCAACTCTTTCAACTTAAAGCTTCTAAATTGAGAATCATTCTTCTAAATTAAATTCCGAACCACTCAAAAACCAACACCGACCATACACGCAAGTCATAATACATCATATGAAGCTATTCAAGATCTTAAAACACTGAACATAATGCAAATGCTCAAAACGTCTGGTCGGATCGTTATAAGTTTTCATGCTACTATTAATAAAAGCAAAAAAGAGCGTTATATTACTTCTTGCGCTTCTTTCTACGAGTTTTTTTGTTTGTTACTCCAGGAGCCTCAAAGTAACTTGATTCACCATGTAGCTGCTTGTAGCTGCTTGTTCCTCCCATAGTGCCGTAGTAGTGTACCAATCTTGGCTCGAACACCGTCCACATCAAAATTATCAGTAGGGATTGGAAGAGCTTCAGTAATGTACTCAGCAAAGCATGCAACATATATTGCACAATCTAAAATAAAATAAATTAATAAAATATAAAATCAATTAGTATAGAAAATGCTAACATGAATGAGGAAGAAAAGTAAAAAAAGTAACTATTCTTACGAATTTTTCTGTGTTGGCAGATTTGTAATCAGTTCAATCTCAAAGGGAACAATCAAGTCCTTTCCCATGTGTAGACCATTTTCTACTGCAACGTCACTTCTTTGATTATAAAAGTCAATGCTAACTAGAAACATGGGGGATCAACACAAAATATGCTTCTGTCAACCTTTGAATAGCTTTTTTGTGCTTTCTACTATGTAGGGAGTCATATATATAAACACATCTTTTATGGAATGATACATGCCTCAATATCCAATGCAGCTTGTCTGCTAAATTAATTGGAAAGAGGACGTGATCAACTTAGTGCCACAGAGTGCAATACATCCAAAATCTTTTCATGTACTCCATGATACCATCTGATCTATCAATCTAATTATCTTTTTTTTTCCACCTTTTACAAATTCTGTGCAAACTATTTGAATGATATTGTTGAAAAGAGTATATGTCGGTGTGACCTTGATTGGCATATGAATACCATATTTTTCTTTCTTCCTAAGATAGTAGAATATAATGTTAACGTGCTACACTAAAAGGACAAAATTATATACATGTACTATTAAAGTATATCGTATACTCTGATAGTATAGTATTGAATTAAATACCTAAAAATAATACAATAGAATAAAAAGTACAAAAAGGGAGAAAATGTGACTAACACTAACAATATGCATGAAATAATACAAAATTAAAAATAAAAAGCAGACATATATTGAACTAGACAGCGGCCTGCCAGAAAAGTTTATGTGTGGAAAACGTCTTATCATCAATTTGTTCAACTTCAAAGTCAAAACAATGGTCCAAATTTCTAGCATCACGTAAATACACTTCCCCACTTCATATAGAAGAAGATATGGATAAGAAACACATCAGAAAAAATTAAGTAAGTCTAAAAATAAAAGTACGTGAAAATGAATATGCACTCTCCCAATTGCATTTCTGCTTCGACAAAGTTTGAGAATGCAGTTGTAAGCTTAAAATTCACAGGCACTGAACTGTCATTTTCAAATGAAAATATTCCTTTGATAACCTTAGAGGATCCTTTAACCGCTCAAATACCAGATTGACAGTCATTCCCAAACGGCGAGTATTTTACAGCTATAGGGCACCTTTTCCGTGTGAAAACTGCAGGAGTTTTTTCAACATCTGTTCATGTATGGACATCATTTCTTGATATTGACGTAGCATGTTTAGACATTTTGACATCACAAGTTAAAAAGGTTAATGAACGTACAAATACAGAAAGTTAAACAAATAAAAAAAAAGATTGGAAAAATTACATTTAAAAGATTTTACCAGAAGGTAAATCATTAATACTCTCATCATTAACTACTCCATCCTTGCTGTGAAGTTCTTCACATTGACACCACTGTTACCGCGCTCTCGACCAACCCCACTAAAACCATATATTGAACATATAAAAGTACAATGAAGAGTACTATTTTAAAAGACAAAAGCGAAAAAAGAAAACAACAACCAAATCTATGATTTACATACTAGAACGAGCTTTAGGGGTGCTATCTCCAATAACTACAGGATCATTCCCATTGTTGCCCCTTTCAAACTGGTCATAATCTTTGTGCATCTCAAAAAAGTAGGGATTTGCTTGTGCTGAAAATGAGAAAATAATAATTTTATTATTATGTATATTATAAAAATACTATGTGCACATAAAGTAAAGAATGGAATAGTATGTTCTAATCATTTATTGCATTTTGGAACAATATAAGACTGAGTCATAAGCTTTATAGAAATGTACTAAAATCTCAAAGACATCACTGTCTAAATAGAGGATAAATAGTAATAAGAAAATGGTGGAAAGTAACTCCAAGGCCTGTGGACGTCTAACAGGTTTACCTTGAAATCTTAGAAAATACCTGAATAATCACTAGCGTCCGGCACGGGAAGATGTAACTGGATCTGCACAAAAATGTGCAGAAGCATGGTATGAGTACACAACAATGGTACCCAGTAAGTATCAAGCCTAACCTCGGTAGAGTAGTGACGAGACCAGGTCAAGATACCTACTAGGATAAGAAAACTGATCAGTATATAGCATAGTCTAATAATGGAAAGCGAGGAAATAAATGACAGATGAGCAGTTCAATAAGCTAACAACAGAAATTTAAGCGATAAAGCAACAAGTAGTGAACACAGGATCAAAAAACACGTCGTCAAACATGGGCAATTGCAAGTAAGACAATGAAGAAAACAACAAGAAATGTACAACCAACAAGCCTCTTTTAGCATAGAATTTAGAACAAGAATCACAATCGAGGTACCACGCCTCATATTCATATTTCACAATTTAAATCACAATCTTTCCTTATATCACCTCGTGAGCCTTGCATTTATTTTTAAAAATATTTTCCCGAAATGGCTACACGCATTTTAGCCCCCTTATGTAATTGCGTGGCTTAAAGTAATTCCCTTACTAGCAACATGTGTAAAATCCCATCTTATCTCACCACATACATATCAACCCCTATCCTTATACCACTGCGTACGTATCAATAGCATAACAAAATAATCAACTCGCACCTCATGTGCGCATATGCCACAACACTTGCCATAATCAACAATACTAATGTTACCACAACGTATAACCCATGGCTCCATCAGAATGTGTACAAGAATCTCAATAACAACAAAATGAATGAGGAATACTCAACAAAGAAAGATATCTCAACAGTTAAGAACTTCAACCTCAATGTGATAATGGTTTACACAACTTCAACATCAATAACCCAACAAGAAGATATTCCACGAACTAACGACTTCAAGTAAGAGTAGTCTAACAATAAAGGAGAAACAAGACAGTAAGAGAGGTAGTAACTTCAACCAAAGTATATGAGAGCAATTACGACAACAAATGATAGAACAAATACTAAGAACGTAATTAGAGCATGTGAGAGAAAATTTAACAATGAAAGATGTAACATGTTATAACAAATTAAATCAAATTCATGGAAGAAGTACACAAGTCTAAACCGGTCAAAATATCACATATAGCCCTATGTACACACTCGTCACCTTGTGTACACGTCTTCCACACAATACAATTAGCATAAACAACCCAAGTCATAGTTCCCCCCACATAAAGTTAGGTAAGATACTTACCTCAACTAGGCCAACTTAACCCTTGGAAATAGTTTCCCCCCCAATATTTGCCTCCACACGGCTCAAATCTAACCAAAAGTGGCTTAATATCATCAACCAATGCAAGGGAAAACAATTACAATAGACTAAGCTTTCATCATTACAAAATTCCCACAAAATTAACAAAAGTCAACCCTGGGCCCGCCTGGTCAAAACCCGGGTCCAAGGTAGATTTCGACTATCCATAACTCACGAGTCCATATATGTGATTAGTTTTCAAATTCGAGTCCAAATCGACTCTCAAAACTCAAATTCTCATTTTTAAAAAACTTGACAAAATTTCCCAATTTTTCCTCTTTGATTCACGTGAATTTGATGTTAAATCTAAGATATAATCATGAAATATAGTTGGAAATTGATTAGAATCACTTACCCAATGTTTGTAGATGAAAATCCCCTCTCCAAATCTCCTCCTACCGAGTCTAGGGTTCTAAAATATGAGAAAATGATATGAAATCCTGACTTTCAAACCTCATGACCAGTTGTAGATGTCGCAATTGCGACACTGGGTTCGCAATTGTGAACCATCGCAATTACAAACCCTTACAATTACAGCTACTGACATCCTAAGTGGGAAGTTGCAAATGCGATGTAAGCTTGCAAAGCCTGCTCCGTTCGCAAATGCGACACTTTTGTCGCAAATGCGAGCCTACCCTACTCCAGACCTTCTTCGCAATTGCGATCCAGGAATCGCAATAGCGATGCTGGTGTTTGCAATTGTGAAACCTGAGGCATCAGCACAACAGCGGTCCTGTTTAAGTTCAAAACCATTCTGAAGCACGTACGAAACTCATCCGAGCCATCAGGGTTCCAATCCAAACATCCGCACAATTCTGAAAACATCATATGAACTCGCTCGCGTGATCAAAATAGAAAAATAACATCTAGAACTACGAATCGGAAATCAAAACGCATGAATTTTTCAAGGAAACGTCCAAGAACCTCTAGAATTGCAACCAAGCCTCTGAATCCTATCAAATCAACTCCAAATGACACCAAATTTTGCACACAAGTTCTAAATAACATAACTGACCTATTCCAAGTCTCAAACAAATTTCGAACCCGATAGCCAAAACTCAACCTACAGTCAAACTTGGAAAATCTTCAAAACCTCAGATCCCCAACTTTCGGCAAAACAACATAAATTAACCTACGGACCTCCGAAGTCGATTTCGGGCATACACCGAAGTCTAAAATCACGATACAAACCTATCAAAGCCATCAAAACACCGTTCCGAGGTCATTTTCACAAAAGTTATACTTTGGTCAATATTTCTATTTTAGGCTTCTATATCAAGAACCAAAGGATCCAAATCAACCCGAAACCTTTCCGGAACGAACCCAATCAACCTCGTAAGTCATAAAGCTAAAATTACACATACGCGAAGCATCAAAAGGGAAAATGGGTCACAAATACACAAAATAACTGATCGGGTCATTACATTCTCCCCCTCTTAAAACAAACATCCTTCCTCGAACATGCATAGACACATACCTGAAGTGATGAAAAGGTAAGGATAGCGACTCCACATGTCGTGCTCGGTCTCCCAAGTTGCCTCCTTGACTGGATTACCTTTCCATTGAACCTTCACTGAAGCAATCTTCTTTGACCTCAGTTTTCGGACATGCCTGCCCAAGATGGCCATTGGCACCTCAACATAAGTCAAATCCTTGTCCAATTCGACTGAGCTAAAATCTAATACATGTGATAAATCACCATAACACTTCTAGAGCAAAGAAACATGGAACATCGGGTGTACTGCCGATAGGCTGCGTGGCAATGCAAGCTTGTAGACCACCTCACCAACTCTCTCAAGGATCTCAAAAGGCCGATATACCTAGGGCTCAACTTGACCTTCTTCCCGAACCTAATCACACACTTCATGGGTGACACCTGAACCAAAACCCTCTCTCTAACCATAAATGCTACATCACAAGCCCACCAATCAGCATAACTCTTCTGTCTTGATTGTGCTGGACGGAGCGGATCTTGAATGAAATTGACTTTCTCCATGGCATCCCAAACCAAATCGGTGCCTAACAACCTAGCCTCACACGACTCAAACCAACCAACTGAAGAACGACATTGTCTCCCATATAGGGCCTCATAAGAAGCCATCATGAAACCTCAAATTGCTAATTTTCGTCAAAACAACATAAATCAACTCACGGACCTCCGAATTTGATTCTAGGTATATGTCCAAGTCCAAAATCATGATATGAAGCTATTGGAGCCATCAAAATACCGTTCCGAGGTCATTTTCACAAAAGTTAATTTTTGGTCAATATTTATAACTTAAGCTTCTAATTCAAGAACCAAAGGGTCTAAATCAACCCGAAATCTTGCCGGAACAAAACCAATCAACCCCACAAGTCATAAAACCTATATTACACATGTGTGAGGCATCAAAAGGGGAAACGGGGCGCAATTACACAAAATGACCGGTAGGGTCGTTACATTCTCCCCCTCGTAAAACAAATGTTTTTCCTCGAAGGTGCATAAAGACATACTTGAAGTGATTAAAAAGTGAGGGTAAAGACTCCGCATGTCGTGCTCGGTCTCCCAGGTTGCTTCCTCGACCGGATGACCCCTCTATTGAACCTTCACTGAAGCAATGTTCTTTGATCTCAACTTCCAGACCTGTCTGTCCAAGTTGCCACTTGCTCCTCAATATAAGTCTAATACATGGGACGAATCACCATAATACTTCCAGAGCATAGAAACATGAAACACCGGGTGAACCACCGATAAGTTGGGTGGCAATACAAGTTTGTAGGCCACCTCACCAACTCTCTCAAGGATCTCACAAGGAACGTTATACCTAGGGCTCAACTTGTCCTTCTTCCCGAACCTCATCACACCCTTCATGGGTGAAACCCGGAGCAAAACCTGCTCTTCAACCATAAATTCTACATCGCAAACTTTACGATCAGCATAACTCTTCCGTCTAGACTGTTTTGTCCGAAGCTGATCCCGAATCAACTTGAATTTCTCCAAGGCATCTCGAACCATATCGGTTCCCAACAACCTAGCCTCTCCCGGCTCAAACCAACCAACTAGAGAACGATACCATCTCCGATATAGGGCCTAATAAGGAGCGATATGAATACTCGATTAGTAGCTGTTTTTGTAAACAAACTCCGCAAGTGGCAAGAACTGATCCCAAGAACCTCCAAAATCCATCACACAGGCACACCATGAAGTCGAACAATCTCGCAGATATAGATCTAAGCTAGTTACTCTGAAGAATAGGTAGTTACCACCGGAATGAAACGAGCCGACTTGGTCAATCTGTCCATGTTCACCTATATAGCGTCAAACTTCTTCAAAGTCTGTGGGAGTCCAACAAGGAAGTCCATGGTAACACACTCCTATTTTCACTCGGGAATCTCAAATCTCTAAAGCAAATAGCATGGCCTCTGATGCTCATATTTCACTTGCTAACAATTTAGGCACCGAGCCACATACTCCACTATATCTTTCTTCATTCTCCTCCACCCATACTACTGCCTCAAATCCTGATACATCTTAGCAGCACCCGGATGAATGGAGTACCGTGAGATGTGGGCCTCCTCAAGGATCAACTCACGAAACCCATCCACATTAGGCACACATAACTGGCCCTACATCCACAACACCCCGTCATCTCCAATAGAAACCTCCTTGGTATCGTCGTGTTGTACCGTGTCCTTAAGGACAAGCAAATGGGGGTCTCCATATTGACGCTTCCTAATGTAATCATTTAAAGAAGACTAAGAAACCATACAAGCAAGAACTAGGCTGGGCTCTGAAACATCCAACCTAACAAACTGATTGGCCAAGGCCAGAACATCTTGGGTTATTGGCCTCTCTGTTGCCGATAAGTATGCTAAACTGCCCAAACTCTCCGCCTTTCTACTCAAGGCATAGGCCACTATGTTGGCCTTTGCGGGATGATAAAGAATAGTAATATCATAGTCTTTAAGCAACTCTAACCATCTTTGATGTTGCAAGTTAAGATCTTTTTACTTGAACAGATACTGGAGACTTCGATGGTCAGTATAGACCTCACATGAGACACCATAAAGATAATGCCTCCAAATCTTCAATGGATGAACAATAGCTGCCAATTCCAAGTCGTGCACATGATAATTCTTCTCATGAGCCTTCAGCTGCCGAGACGCATAGGCAATCACCCTACTGTCTTGCATCAACACTGTGCCGAGCCAACACGCGACACATCAAAATATACGATATAAGACCCCAAACCTATAGGCAACGCCAACATTGGGGCTGTAGTCAAAGTAGTCCTGGGTTTTTGTAAGCTCGACTCACACTCCTCGGACCATTTAAAAGGAGCACCCTTTAGGGTCGATTTGGTTATCGGTGCAGTAATGGATGAGAAACCCTCTACGAAACAGCGATAACACCCTGCCAAACTAACGAAACTCTGAATCTCAGTAGCTAAAAACGGTCTGGGCCAACTCTAAACTGCTTCAATCTTTTTCGGATCTACCTTGATCTCCTCACTCGACACCACATGACCAAAAAATGCCACAGAATCAAGCCAGAATTCACACTTTGAGTATTTTGCATGCAACTTCTTCTCTCTCAAGGTCTGGAGCACGATCCTCAGATGGTGCTCATGATCCTCCCGACTGCGGGAGTACATCAGGATGTCGTCAATAAACATAATGACAAATGAATCAAGATATGGTGGGAATACAGTGTTCATCAGGTGCATAAATGTTGCTGGGGCATAAGAAACTCATAGTGACTATTCCGAATCCTGAAAGCAGTCTTCGGAATATCTAGATCTCGAATTTCAACTAATGATACTCAACCGCAAATCAATCTTCGAGAATACTCTAGCACCCTGAAGCTGGTCAAATAAGTCATCAATGTGAAGTAATGGATACATGTTCTTCACTATAACCTTGTTCAACTATCGATAGACACTACAAATGCGAATAGATCCATCCTTCTTCTTCACAAACAGAACCGGAGCACCCCACGTCGAAATACTAGGTTGAATGAAACCCTTATCGAGAAAATCTTGCAGCTGCTCCTTCAACTCCTTCAACTCCACTGATGCCATACGATAGAGTGGGATAGAAATTGGTTGAGTGCCCGACAACAAATCAATATCAAAATCGATGTCCCTATCAGCGCGACATGTCTGGAAAATCTTCTGGAAATACATCTGGGAAGTCTCACACTATCGCAACTGACTCAACGGTAGGAGTATCAACACTAACATCTCTCACCAAGGCTAGATATGTTTTACACCCCTTCTCAACCATTCGCTGAGGCTTTAGAAAGGAAAAACCTGCTACGAATATAATCCAATGTAACCCTTCAATCCAACCGTGGTAAACCTGGCATAGCCAATGTCACTGTCTTAGCATGACAATCGAGAATAGCGTGATAGGGTGACAGCCAATCCATGCCCAAAATCACAAAAAAATCTACCATATTGAGTAGCAATAGATTAACTATGGTCTCAAAGCCACCAATGACAACTAAACACGATCGATACACATGATCCACAACAATAGAATCTTCCACAGGCATGGACAGAAAAACAAGTGAACTCAAGGAATCACGAGATATATCAAAATATAGAGCAAAGTAAGATGACACATATGAATAAGTGGATCCCGGATCATTAAGACTGATGCATCTCTATGACAAACCGAAACCATACCTGTGATGACTATGTCTGATGCGACCGCCTCCGTCTTATGAGAAAAAGCATAGAACCTAGCATGGCCTTCCCCTCTAGGGCGACCTCTACCCACCTGACCCCTAGCCCTAGGTGGTTGTGCGGGTGGAACGGCAACCATGTCCTATGAAGTTTGTGGACTAGCTGGAATCCATGGAGCCTGAGCAGTCTCTAGAGGTGCATCTCTCTTGAGTCTGGGGCAGTCCCTCACCATATGTCGGGTATCACCACAATTAAAGAAAGCTCTCGCTGGGCGTGGCTGCTGGAACTGACTCTGGCCTGGCCAGCTAGAATGACCGCTGAAGACACCCCCTGGAGGAGGTGCACTAGATAATGACTGAGCAAAGTGGACAACTTGGGACCTTGGAATAGCCGGAGCACCACTGGAAGCTGGAAGTTCTGAATGAACTGGACGACTCACATAGACTCTACTATGACGGGTTGTAGCTGCAGCGTGGCCACCACTAAATCCTCCAGTATCTCGAGGCCTTTTGACTTTCCTGTCCTCTCTCTCTCACGGCTCTGCATACCCTCCAACCTCTGCGCGATCTCTACCACCTGCTGATATAGGGTATCTATCTCCAATTCTCGAGCCATGCTGAATCTAATACCTTAGTTGAGCCCCTCAATGAATCGGCAAACTCACTCCCTGACTGTAGAAACCAAGGTAGGTGCATGTCTGGACAACTCAGTGAATCTGATTCACATGAATTTGATGTTAATCTAAGATATTATCATGAAATATAGTTGGATATTGATTATTATAACTTATCAAATATTTGTAGATGAAAATCCCCTCTTGAAATCGCCTCCTACCGCATCTAGGGTTCTAAAATATGAGAAAATAATATGAAATCCCGACAGTCTAACCTTTAGTTCAGTTGAAGATATCACAATTGCAACACTGGGTGCAATTGTGAACCCTCGAATTTGTGAAGAATTTCTCGCAATTGCAACTACTAACAGTCTAAGTGGGAAGTCGCAAATGCAACATAGGCTTCGCGTCTCTTTGCAAATGCGACACTTTTGTCGCAAATGTGAGCTATCCTATTCCAAACCTTCTTCACAATTGTGATCAAGGTATCACAATTGTGACACCTAAGACCCCATACTAAGATTGCAATTGCGAGGCTGGTGTTCGTAATTGTGACACCTGAGGCATCAGCACACCAGCAGTCCTGTTTGAGTTCAAAATCTTTTCGAAGTACGTCCAAAACTCATCGGAGCCCTCAGGGCTCCAAACCAAACATCCACACAAATCTAAAACCATCATACGAACTCGCTCGCGTGATCAAAATACCAAATAACATCTAGAACTACGAATCGAACATCAAAACGCATGAATTCAAAGAAAAGTTCAAGAACCTCTAGAATTGCAACCAAGCGTCCGAAACCTATCAAATCAATTCCAAATGATACAAAATTTTGCAGATAAGATCTAAATAGCATAACATACCTATTCCAAGACCCAAAACTGAATTCCGAACCCGATAGCCAAATGTCAACCTACGGTCAATCTTGGAAAAATTTCTAAACCTCAAATTTCCATCTTTTGGCAAAACAACACAAATCAACCTATGTACCTCCGAATTTGATTCCAGGCATACTCCCAAGTCCAAAGTCATGATAAGAAGCTATAGGAGCCAGCAAAACACCGTTCCAGGGTCGTTTTGATAAAATTCAAACATTGGTCAATATTTCTAACTTAGGCTTCTAAATCAAGAACCAAAGGCTCCAAATCAACTCGAAACATTTTCGGAATGAAACCAATCAACCCCATAAGTCATAAAGTCAAAATTACATATGCGTGAAGCATCAAAAGGAAAAATGGGGCGCAAATATACAAAACGAGCAGTCAGGTCGTCACAAGCATTATACTATTAAAAAGAACAATACCGTTGAATTTTTCACTATTTTCATTGAGTTCCTAGCTATAGCTGCAAGCGCATCTGCAAGCTTGGCCTCTACGGAAAGCTTTAAACAATCTAACTCCTTCATTACATCAAAATTGCTTGGTCCGGAATCACCTCCAGTACTTTAATGCATACTTTGTGTATTTGGCAGTTGAGTGCCAAAAACCTGAAAACTATTAGGCTGACTGTCAATGCAATTAGCTTTAGTTTTAATGTTTAGACCAGCCACATCAAATAGTTCCCTCTCAGCACCAGTTGAGGTGATGTTCTTTAGCTGCGATTAATAATGACACTAGTTTGAAAAGAAATGATAATAAAATACTGAAAGATGTAATAAAAGTATAAGTAGCAAAAATAATCCCCGGTACCATATAATACTAATATGATATACATGTATACCAACAGAGTATATGATTGCTCTAGGATATTTCTAAAACTGCTTGTGACTATACTACTGTACAAAAACATTAAAAGATGCAATAAAAGTATGAGAAAATTACTTGCTCGCATTGCAAGATAAATGTACGCAAAGCAACTTGCTCATTCCATTTCTGCTCTTTGACTACCCAATTTAGACGTGGAAATTTGGTTCCAATATGATCAACAGAGTGACCATCCAAACTTGGGCAGCATTCATACGACCAAATTAGTAAAGCCAATGGGAAGCTATTGAGCCTATAAAAAGAAGGCTTATCGTGAAACTTTTTGGAACACGACTCGAGTGTAGTGTTATAAGCATCTATACCCCAAGGATAATTATTAAAATCGTCGCACTGAACCAAGTTAATGTAAGAACGTGAAATAATCTTTGTTTTGACCATAAAAAGTAAGAAGGTGCTCACAAAATAAAGAAATGCTATCTAAAGCGCATCACCATCTGACTCCCATTTCTTCATAAAACTGTCTACTAGTTGGGTCCATGTCACAGATGAAGTCCCAAAATATTTTTAAATCAACCTATTATTTGATGGGCTCTTTATACTTGTATAACACTTACATTTCATCCCAGTAATGAGTGTAAATCACCTAAACCAAAACACACCCTAGAATCGCTCACTATAAACCGCATCTTATCTTTCACCTCATGATATACTTCCCTAGTAAGTAAAGGTGCACAACTCAAATCTGCACAATGACTGGTGGCATATATAAAAAATACTCAAAGTATGTTTTCCTAAACATTCAAAGTTGCTTCTTTGTTAACTTCTCTTTCGACTCACCAATGATGTTGCATTTAGTATCTCAATCTATCTTTGGTCTGTAATCTATGTCCATCAGCACAAGAAAATTGCAACACAGCAAAACATGTTCATAAAAAATATTTCATAATAGAATTCCCTTAAAAATGCAGCTAAAACAACCAAAAAATATTTCAACTACCATATGATATCAATATGGCATATAATTATACCAACAAGGTATATAATTCTACTGGTTAGTTCTCGGCAACTATATAACAATACTACTATTACATAACACACATGCATAAAGAGAAAAATAAAAAAATAGTTTATCACATATTAATATGATAAAGTATTTCAATATATTGTACTATACTACTATTACATAAAACAAACATATAAAGGAAAAATCAAATATATGATTCCATAATACACATGCATAAAGGGAAATCAAACAATTTACCACATGTACATATAAGAAAAATTCCACATATTGTACTATCATTCATTGTCATACACACGCGGCGATATAACGGGGGCTTATCCGCGTGAATCTATTTCAGGAAAATGTTTTAAAAATCATGATGACACCTAGTCCATGGGACTAGGCAAGCCTAACACGTGCTGAGAATCAACGGAATTTAACCAACTTATTGCAAAATAATAGTTAATAACTGAAATAATATAGCTAAACCAACATCATTCATACAATCTCAAAATCGATAGTACAGGTCATAAACTTTTCTAAGAGTAAGTACATCCCTGTCCTGGTATATTAGCAAACAATGGAAATGAATGACAACAGAAGGTGACTCCATGGCCTGTTAACATTAAGCAGGAAGACCTTAAAGTCTCTAGCCGCGCAAACACAACTCTCCAAATCAACACGATCAGAAGTACCTAGACCTGCACAAAAATATGCGGAAGCAAAGCATGAGTATACCACAACAATGGAAAGAACATCAATGTAAAGATAACATCGTAGATATTATTAATATAAAACCAACAAAGGAATGATAGAAACACAATTGGCAACAAGTAGTAAACGGGTAGTGAAGCAGCAACATATTCATAACACAGATGAAATATGGATGAACTCAATTAAGGAAACAGATGACAATTCAAAGGATCACATCCTTCCCAACACATGACTTACAACAAGAATTACCCCGAGGCACCACATCACATAACAACAAATCATGAGCCACAATTTCAAATCTTATTCGTATGGCACCTCGTGCCCACAATAACAATCACCTTCACACGGCAAAATCCTCGTGGTACCATGTACATTGTATCAGTTTCAATATCAAATAAAATATTCGAGAGATTTATTTGAATACAATAAGTCATACGTAGCGACCCGATAGGATGTTTGTGGTTCTAGCCCTTATTTCCCTGATCCAAGACCTTTATTAGCATCGTTTAGTGTTTCTTGATTTGCCTGCGCAGTCCATGTCTTTTTCCAAAAAGCTTTTATGTGAAAATTTGAAGAAAACATGATATTTAGCTTAAAAAATGACTTGAGTTGACTACGGTCAAAATTTCGTGTAAACAAACCTAGATCAGTATTTTGAAAATTCCGGTGGGTCTATATCTTGATTTTTGTCTCGGACATATGCCCGAAATTGAATCCGAAAGTCCCTAACTTGATTTGACTTGATTTGTCGAAACCTAGTAATTTGAAGGTTTAAATATTTTCTAATCTGGACCGTAAATTGACTTTATGGCTACGGGGTTCGGATTTCGGTTCTAAAACTTGGTATTGGTTAATTTTACTATTTAAAACTTTTCTAACAAATTTGGTGCGAAATAGAGTTGATTTGATAAGATTCAAATGCTCTGTTGTGAATTTGGAAGTTCTTGAGTTTCCCTGAAATTTCATGCATTTTGATGTATGATTGGTTTCAGCTATTTGCCGGTGTTTGGTATTTTTTGCTTCGCGATTGCAAAGCTACTCTCGCAATCGCAAAGGGGAAACTAGGCTGGGGGCGGATTCCTTCTATGCAAACGTGAGGATGTTGTCACGAACACGGAGCAATGGAAGGATTACCCTTCGGGAACACGATCTCACTCACGCGAACGTGATGGGTTATAGGATTCTTGGGAGTCAAGCAATACTCTATGCGAACGCGAGCCTAGCCTCGCGAACGCGAAGAGCATGGTGAGGCCATCACGAATGCGTATGGTTTCTCGCAAACGCGAAGGCCATTTGGGCCGATGTGCATCGCAATCGCATTAGGTGCTTCCTCAACGCGAAGAACACCTGACGCCCAGTGATTTAAACTTCTAAAAATCGGGATTCTTGTCAATGTTTACCATTTTCAAGTTTGAGCTCCGCCTAGAAGTGATTTGGAATAGATTTTTCATCCCCACTTCATTGGTTAGTAGATTTTAACTTGTTTCCTTACATTTCCATAAACACCCATTGATTTTTAACCTTTAATCTAGCTTTTTCATGGTAGAAATTAGGGATTTAGGTAGAAATTGAGTATTTTGAGAAATTGAGAGTCCTCAAATTGAGGCTGGATTCCATAACTAATTACATTATCGGGTTCGGGGGTGAATGGGTAATTGGGTTTTGGTTTGAATCTTTGGTTTTGACCTAGCGAACCCGGGGTTCACTTTCGTTGACTTTTTCCAAATCATTAAAGATTGAATCTTTTTCACTCCTGGGTAGTTTCTAAAGCCTATTTTGAATTATTTGAACTATATTTTGTTAAATTTAATTGGGTTAGAGGCTAATTCTAGAGGAAAAGTTGTAGTTGAACATTGATTTGGTTGCGGAGTGAGGTAAGTGTTGTGTCTAACCTTGACTTTAGGGAATTAGGAATTTTTGAACTATGTGTTATGTGAATTATGTGGGGAAACGACGTATATGCAAGGAGACGAGTGTATATACGCCGTCATGGGATATAGCATGCGGGGATTGGATATTTATTTTCATGCTTTTAATTATTTCATGATATATCTTGCTTCATCCCTTAATTGTTACATGCCTTTATTTGACTTCTATGCGACAATTATTACTTTTCATTTAATTATTCATTGCCTTAATTTGTGGTTCCTCCCATGACTCCATGCTTATTTGCTACTTATTTCTACTTGGTTTAGTTGCATGCCTTAGATTTTCACATGCTTTACTCTTCTCTTTTGATTTGTAGTATTTGTGGCATCCTATAATGTGGTTTCAGTTGCTTGAGTTGTTTAGTTGTTAGATACCGATGAATTGGTAGAGTTGAGACTTCGAGTTGTTAGAGATTCTTTGATTATTCTGTGTTTCCTTATTTCCTTGTACATTTACTTTCTTGATGTAGAAAGTCTTGCAAATTTAGTTGTTGAATTATTTATGTTGATGATTGAAATTGTTTAGGGATCGGGTTGCACGCCGCAATGAAAATTGAAAGGTAATGAACTGAAATGGTGGAATAAAAACGGATTATGATATGGACAGATGATGATATAGTGGAATCGGATTTCACACCGCAACGGATTGCATATGTGGTACTTGTTTGTGATTGTCGAATTAACCTTGACATTGTTATATAAGGCTATGAGAGTTATTATTTTAGGCTAGCTGGTAGTTGAATTTCGAGTTCGTTTTCATGAGTTAATTGCTTTACTTCCATTTCCTATTTTCCTGTTACTATTACTATTATTATTATTATTATTATTATTATTATTATTATTATTATTATTATTATTATTATTATTATTGCGTACAGATTGTTGTAAGTGGCCCCCCTTAGCCTCGTCACTACTTCGTCGAGGTTAGGCTTGGCAATTACAGAGTATATGGGGTCAGTTGTACTCATATTACACTCTGCACTTCTTGTGCAGATACCGGAGTTGATCCCAGCAGCGCATAGTGAGATTTTCCGGATCCAGCTACTTTTGGAGACTTGAGGTATAGTTGCACCACATCCACAGCCCTGAAGTCCCCTTCTATTTAATCGTTGTTGTTCATTTAGATTCAAACAGTTGTGTTTATTCAAAGTATTATCTGTAGCATTCTAGATGCTCATGTATTCGTAACTCCAGTTCATGGGATTGTATTTAGATTAAGTTGTTCAGTAGTTTTATCACCTTATTTCACACTATTGAGTTGTTATTATTAACATTTTGATTTGAATTTCTTAAAACTGTTTAATAAATTTAGCTAACATTGGCTTGCCTAGCAAGTGAAATGGTAGGCGCCATCACGGTCCCAATGGTGGGATTCTAGGTCGTGACAAGTTGGTATCAGAGCACTACGTTGCCTAGGTCTCATGAGTCATGAGCAAGCATGGTACAGTCTAGAGGAACGGTATAGAGACGTTTGTACTTATATTCTAGAGGCTATAAGGCTTTAGGAAAATTTCAGTTCATTCTTTCTCTATCGTGCGGCTTATTTCAATTATTGAAGTTTGAACCATTCTACTCTTACTCTCTCACAGATAGTGAGAACTCGCACAACGTCTACAGCCGGGCACGAGCTAGAGCCCTTTGTTATAGCCACTACCAGGGGTAGGGACCGAGGCCGATGCAGAGGCAAAGTTCAGCCTAGAGCACAAGCAGCACCACCCATTGTGGAGCCTCATATTGATCATGAGGAGGAGGTCCCAGTTCAGACCGCACCAGTTAGACCCACTCAGGTCTCAGAGGGATTCATTGCCTCTCCTGTACTTCAAGACGCTCTAGTTTGCCTAGTTGGACTAATGGAGAGTGTGGCTCAGACCGAGGTATTTCGTATGGCACTAGCCGTCTCTCAGGCTAGGGGAGGAGCACAGACTCCCACCACTCAAACTCAGGAGCAGATTTCCTATACCAGACTCAGCAGCTCCAGTAGTTGGGGTAGCTCAGCCCGTAGTTGCTACACAGCCCGGGGGAGAGGCTTGCGATGACTTCTGAGGGATTGATGAGATTGGATAAGTTCACCAAGCTCTTCTATGTTCATTTTAGTGTTGCACCTTCTAAGGACCCACAAGATTACTCGGACTGCTGCCACGACGTGTTGTGCAATATGGGCATTGTTGAGACCAATGGGGTCGACTTTATAGTGTTCTAGATGACCGATTCTACCAAGAAGTTGTGGCAGAATTTTGAGTTGACTAGACCAGCTTGTTCACCTTCACTTACCTGGGATCAGTTTTCACAACTGTTTCTGGAGAAGTTTATTCCTTTCACTCTGAGAGAGGAGTAGCATAGGCAGTTCGAGCGCCAAAAGCAGGGTGGCATGACCGTCACCTAGTATGAGACCAAATTTGTGGACCTAGCCCGCCACGCAACTATCTTAATTCCCACTGATAGAGAGAGGGTGAGGAGTTTTATCGATTGTCTTACCTTCGACATCAGGCTTTAGATGGCCAAGGAAACGGGGGATGATATTTTTTTTCCAGAGGGCCGTAGAGATTGATAGACGGATCGAGATGGTTTTTGGTTAGGATAGATGTGCTGTATCTGAGAAGAGGCCCTGTCATTTCGGCGGCTTCAGTGGTGCCTCATCTAGAGGTAGAGGTTCTTTTGGTAGAGGCCATCCTCTCAGGCCGATTTAGTCAGCTCTTCAGGTATCCGGCTTCAGGCGATCTCGGTTCTCATGGGTCTCATCTTGAGCAGCAAGCAATTAGTGCACCTTTTGTTCCTATCAGTGCACCACTACTACAGAGTTACCACAGTAGATACCCGAGTCACCAGGGTAAGTCTCAGCTTCAGCAGCCGAGGGAGTGCTTTGATCGTGGGTGCACATGTCACATCAGGAGTATTGCCCTAGATTGATGAGCAGCAAACCTCAGTAGGGTTCTCGTGCCATTATGCCGGGACAGGTTGCTCTGCCGCCACAAAGCTAGCTAGAGGTGGGGGTCAGGGTACTAGAGGTAGAGGTCAGGCCATTAGGGGTGGAGGCTAGCCAGCTAAAGGTTGCCCGAGGGGCGGAGGTCAGAGTGGTGGAGCCACATCCCATTTTTATGCATTTCCAGCTAGACCTAAGGAAGAGTCATCTGACGTCATCATCATAGGTATTGTTCTAGTTTGCTATAGAGATGCTTCATTTCTATTTGATCCCGGCTCTACTTATTCCTACGTGTCATCCTATTTTGCTTCATATATGATTATTCCTTATGATTCTTTGAGTGCTTCTATATATGTGTCAACGTATGTGGGAAATTATATTGTTGTTGACCGTGTTTATCGCTCATGTGTGGTCTCTATCAGGAGCCTTGAGACTAGTGTAGATCTTCTATTTCTTGATACAGTGGACTTTGATGTTATTTGTGGCATGGATTGGCTGTCACCTTATCACGCCATATTGGACTATCACGCCAAGACGGTGACCTTAGCCTTACTGGGGTTGCCTCGATTATAGTGGAGAGGGACTCATGGCCATTCTTCTAGCAAGGTTATTTCTTATGTGAAGGCTCGGTATATGGTCAAGAAGGTATGTCTAGCATATTTGGCCTATATTCGTGATCCTAGTGCGGGGGTTCCTTCCATGGATTCAGTACCAGTTGTGCGTGAGTTTCCAAAGGTGTTTCCTGCAGATCTGCCAGAGATGCCACCCGACAGAGATATCTACTTCTGTATTAAATTGGCTCCGAGCACTCAACCCATTTCTCTTCCACCATACCATATGGCCCCAGCTAAGTTGAAGGAACTGAAGGAGCAGTTGCAGGATTTGCTTGATATAAACCTAGTCTCTCACCCTGGGGTGCACCAATGTTGTTTGTGAAGAAGAAGGATGGTATGATGAGGATGTGTATTGATTATTGACAGTTGAACAAAGTCACTATCAAGAACAAGTATCCTTTCACAAAGATTGATGGCTTATTTGATCAGCTTTAGGGTGCCAAAGTGTTTTCAAAGATTGATTTGAGATTTGGCTTCTATCAGTTACGAGGCTAGTGATGTCATTTGGCTTGACAAATACCCCAGCAACATTTATGAATATGATGGACCGGGTATTCAAGCTCTATCTGGATTCTTTTGAGATCACCTTCATTGACAATATATTGGTATACTCCCCCAGTCGGGAGGAGCATGAGTAGCATCTTCGGATTGTACTTCAGACCTTGAGAGATAGTTAGTTAGATGCCAAGTTTTCAAAGTGTAACTTTTGGTTAGATTCAATTGCCTTTTTGGACCATGTTGTATCTTCCGAGGGTATAAAAGTGGATCCTAAGAAGATTGAGGTAGTTCAAAACTGGCCTAGACCTGCTTCAGCTATAGAGATTCGGAGCTTTCTGGGTTTGGAAAGTTATATCGCCGGTTCATGGAGGGGTTTTCATCTATCGCTGACCATTACCTAGATTGAACCAGAAGTGTGCCCCATTCAGGTGGTCTGACGAGTGTGAGTTGAGCTTTCAGAAGCTCAAGACTGCTTTAACTACAGCTCCGATGTTGGTGTTACCTACAGGTTCAGGATCCTACACCGTGTATTGTGATGCATTGCGTATTGGCCTTGGTGCAGCATTGATGCAGGTTAATAGGGTGATTGCATACACATCTCGGCAGTTGAAGGTTCATGAGAAGAATTACCCTGTTCATGACTTAGAGTTCGCAGCTATTGTTCATGTATTGAAGATTTGGAAGCATTACCTTTATGGCGTGTTGTGTGAGGTATTCACAGATCATTAAAGTTTACAATGCTTGTTCAATCAAAAGGATCAAAATTTGAGGCAACGGAGGTGGTAAGAGCTGTTAAAAGACTATGATATCACCATTTTGTTCCATCCCGGGAAGGCCAATATCGTGGCCGACGCCTGGAGTAGAAAGGCTATGAGTATGGGTAGCCTTGCATATATTCTAGTTGGTGAGAGACTGCTAGAATCAGATTTTCAGGCTTTGGCCAATCAGTTCGTGAGGTTAGATGTTTTTCGGAGCCTAACAGGGTTCTTGCTTGCACGATTTCTTGGTCTTCTTGGTATGAGCGTATAAGAGAGTGTCAATATGACGACCCCTACTTTCTTGTCCTTAAGTACAAGGTGCAGCACGGTGATGCCAAGGAGGTTTATATTGGAGATGATAGGGTGCTGCAGATGCAGGGTCGGATTTGTGTGCCCAATGTGCATGGGCTGCGTAATTTGATACTTCAGGTGGCCCACAGTTCGTGCTATTCCATTCATCCGGGTGCCGCCAAGATGTATCAAGATTTGAGGCAGCATTATTGGTGGAGATGAATGAAGAAAGATATGGTTGAGTATGTGGCACGGTGTTTGAATTGCCAGTAGGTGATGTACTAGCATCAGAGACCTAGTGGTTTGCCTCAGAGACTTAAGATTCCCCAGTGGAAGTGGGAGCGTATTACCATGGATTTTGTTGTTGGCCTCCCACGGACTTTGAAGAAATTTGACGCAGTATAGCTCATTGTGGATAGGTTGACCAAGCCGTCTTCAGCCCAGACGGATGGGCAGTACGAGCACCCAAGCGACTACCTATTCTTCAGAACGACTGGCTGAGATCTATATCTGCGACATTGTTCGTCTTCACGGTGTGCTGGTGTCAATTGTTTTTGATTGGGACATGCAGTTCACATTGCATTTTTGAAGGGCCGTACAACGTGAGTTAGGCACACAGGTCGAGTTGAGTACAACATTTCTGCCTAGACGGATGGGCAGTATGAGCGCACCATTCAAATTTTTGATGATATGCTTCGCGCTTGTGCTATGGATTTTGGGGGTTTTTAGGATCAATTCTTGCCACTTGCGAAGTTTGCCTACAACAATAGTTAGCAATCGAGTATTTAGATGGCTCCTTATCAGGTCTTATATGGGACGCGATGTTGTTCTCCTATTGGTTGGTTTGAGTCGAGAGAGGCTCATTTGTTACTGATTTGGTTCCGGATGCCTTGAAGAAGGTCAAAGTGATTCAGGATCGGCTTCGTACAACACAGTCTAGGAAGAAGGGCTATGCCGATATTAGAGTTCGTGATGTTGCATTCATGTTTAGAGAGAGGGTTTTGCTTCGACTTTCACCCATAAAGGGTGTGATGGGTTCGGGAAGAAGGGCAAGTTGAGCCGTAGGTATATTGGTCATTTTGAGATCCTTGAGAGAGTTGGTGAGGTGGCCTACAAGCTTGCATTGCCACCTAGCTTATCACTAGTTCACCCGATGTTCCATGTTTCCATGCTCCCGAAGTGTGACGTTGATCTGTTCCATGTATTAGATTTCAGCTCAGTCCATTTAGATAAGGATTTGACTTATGAGGAGGAGCCGGTGGCTATGCTAGCACGGCAGGTCCAGAAGTTGAGGTCTAAGAGTTATCCTTCTGTTAGAGTGCAGTGGAGAGGTCAGCCGATCGAGGTAGCTATGTGGCAGTCCGAGTCCGATGTGCAGAGTAGATACCCCCACCTTTTTACCAGTCCAGATACTTTTCTATGTTAGTTCGAGGAAGAACGTTTCTTTTAGAGGTGGAGAATGTGATGACCCGATAGGTCATTTAGAGTCTAGCCCTTATTTATGTGTTGCAGGACCACTATTAGCTCTGTTCAGTATTTTTCTATTTGAGTGCGCACTCAGTGTCTTTTTCCAAAAAGAATTTATGTGAAAATAAGAAGAAAACATGATTTTTAGCTTTAAAATGACTTCAGTTGACTGCAGTCAACATTTTGTGTCAACGACCCCGAATCGGTATTTTGACAATCCCAGTGGGTACGTATTGTGATTTTAGACTTGAGCGTATGCTCGGAATTGAATCCGGATGTCCCTAACTTGATTTGACTTGATTTGTCAAAAGCTAGTAACTTGAAGGTTTAAAGTTTTTCTAAGTTTGATCGTAAGTTGACTTTATCGCTATCAGGTTCGGATTTTGATTCCGAAATTTGGTGTAGGTTCATTATACTAATTAAAGTTGTGTGCAAAATTTGGTGAGAAACGGAGCTGATTTGGTAGAATTCGGACGCTCGGTTATGAATTTGGAAGTTCTTGAGTTTCTCTGAAAATTTCATGCATTTTGATGTCTGATTCGTAGTTCTAGGTGTTATTTTGGTGTTATGATCGCGCAAGTGAGTTTTTATGATATGATTTCACTTGTGTTCATGCTTGGTTTGGAGCCCGAGGAGCTCGGGTGAGTTTCGGATAGGATACAGATCATTTTAGGAATTAGAGATGTTGGTTTCAGCTATTTGCTGCTGCCCGGTGTTTTGTGCTTCGCGATCGCGAAAGAGAAACTGGGCTGGGGGAGGATTCCTTGTACGCGAATGCAAGGATGCGGTCGCGAACGCGAAGCAGTGTAAGGATTACCCCTCGCGAGCACCACCTCACTCAAGTGAACGTGGTGGGTTACAGTGGGGTAGTCAGGCAATACTCTACGCGAACGCGACCCTAGGCTCGCGAACAAGAAGGCCAGTGGTGAGGCCATCACGAACACGTATGGTTTCTCGCGAACACAAAGGCCATTTGGGCTGCTGTGCATTGTGATCGTGTCAGGTGCTTCGCGAACGCGAAGAACACCTGACGCCCAGTGATTTAAACTTCTAAAAATCGTGATTCTTCTCATTTTTCACAATTTTCAAGTTTGAGCTCGGCTTAGAGGCGAGTTGGAAGAGATTTTCATCCCCACTTTATTGGTTAGTAGATTTTAACTTGTTTCCTTACATTTTCATAAACACCCATTGATTTTTAACCTATAATATATGCTTTTTGATGGTAGAATTTAGGGATTTAGGTAAAAATTGGAAATTTTGAGAAATTGAGATTTAGAGCTCAAATTAAAGTCGGATTTCGAAACTAATCACATAATCAGGCTCGGGGGTGAAAGGATAATTGGATTTTGGTCCGAATCTAGGTTTTGACCAAGCGGGCCCGGGGTTGACTTTTTCCAAAACATTAAAGATTGAATCTTTTTTTCACTCGTGGGTAGTTTCTAAAGCCTAGTTTGAATTATTTGAATTATATTTGGTTAGATTTGATTTGTTTCGAGGCTAATTCTAGAGGAAAAACTACAGTTGAGCTTTGATTTGGTTGAGGAGTGAGGTAAGTGTTATACCTTGACCTGAGGGAATTAGGAATTCTTGAACTATGTGTTATGTGAATTATGTACGGTAATGGCGTATATGCAAGGTGACGAGTGTATATATGCCGTCATGGGATCTAGTATGCGGGGATTGGATATTTATTTTCATGTTTCCTATTATTTCGTGATATATCTTGCTTCATGGCCTTAATTGTTACATGCCTTTATTTGACTCCTATGCCATAATTGTTACTTGTCATTTATTCCTTTGCCTTAATTTATCTGTTCCTCCCATGACTCCATGCTTATTTTCTACTTGATTTTACTTGCTTTAGTTGCATACCTTAAATTGTCCCATGATTTGCTTTCTCTTTTGGTTTGTAGTATTTGTTGCATCCTATAATGTCGTTTCACTTGCTTGAGTTGTTTAGTTGTTAGATACCGATGAATTGGTAGAGTTGAGACTTCAAGTTGTTAGAGATTCTTTGATTATGTGGTGGTTCCTTATTGCCTTGTACATTTATCCTCTTGATGTAGAAACTTGTAAATTTGGTTGTTGAATTGTTTTGTTGATGATTGAAATTGTTTAGGAAGTGGGTTGCATGCGGCAAAGGAAATTGGAAGGTAATGAACTGAAATGGTTGAATAAGGACAGATTATGATATGGACAGATGATGATTTGGTGGGAACGGGTTGCACGCTGCAATAGGTTGCATATGTGGTGCTTGTTTGTGATTGTTGAATTAGCCTCGACATTGTGATATAAGGCTATGACTCATCACTTTACTTCCATTTGTGATTGTTGAATTAGCCTCGACATTGTGATATAAGGCTATGACTCATCACTTTACTTCCATTTGTGATTGTTGAATTAGCCTCGGCATTGTCATATGAGGCTATGAGTTGATTTTTTACTTTCATTTCCTATTTTCCTGTTATTGGGTACAGATTACTATATGTGGCCCCCTTTAGCCTCGTCACTACTTCGTCGAGGTTAGGCTTGGCAGTTACAAAGTATATGGGGTAGTTGTACTCATACTACACTCTGCACTTCTTGTGCAGGCATCGGAGTTGATCCCAGAAGCGCATAGTGAGATTGTCCGGATCCAGCTACTTGTGGACACTTGAGGTATAGCTGCACGTCGTCTGCAGACCTGAAGTCGCCTTCTATTTATTCATTGTTATTCATTTAGATTCAAACAGTTGTGTTTATTCAGACTATTATCTGTAGTACTCAGACGCTCATGTATTCGTGACTCCAGTTTCTAGGATTGTATTTAGATTACGTTTTTCAGTAGTTTTATCACCTTAATATAGACTATTCAGTTGTAATTGTTAACATTTTGATTTGAATTGCTTAAAACTGGTTAATAAATTTAGCTAACATTGTCTTGCTTAGCAAGTGAAATATTAGGCGCCATCACCGTCCTGATGGTGGTATTTCGGATCGTGACAGCATAATAACAAATCTTGAATAAGGTAAGGCGTCAAATGACTTTAAAGTATAATTCATAAAAAATAGAGAATCAAATGAATTTAGTTAGAAATCATTAGGGTAAAGGAAAATAACGATTTTAAACAAAGTAAAATATTAGATAAATAAACGAATTAAATATAAAATTTGTTAAAGTAAAGTGTGGTATATTTTAAGTAAAGTAAAACATCAAATGGGTAATGAGTTTGATTTGAGAACCATTTAAAGTAGGTATGATAACAATCTAAACACAGTAAAGTATCGAGTGAGATGACGAGTTTTATTCTAAGAGTCACATAAAGTAAAGCATGTTGACAATTTCTGTATTTAAAACCGTTATGTTACCAATAGCTCAACAGAATATGAGATGATGACTCTCCACAATAAATTCATCTTGGCAATCAATTCACAAAGTAACAATGGAGGCACAGATTGGCACATTGAAGTAACACAACAAATCACGTAGAATGCAAAACTCACACAAGAGGTCATTATCGTCTCATACTAGAATAACAACGGTCAACCAAATATGAAAAAAAAAATACAAGTGAAATGATTTATGAAAAAACACTATTGTTCGACCGATAAACCTTTCCAACATAGAATATACCATGATAAACACAACACAGGATAACTTTACTGTCACAAACAACTAAAACATATCAATCCACTGCGGCGTGAAACCCGATCCCACCTATATCATATCATCCGTCCTTATCTCTCCATATCATATCTTTCCATATTCTATTGCGGCGTGCAACCCGATTCCTACAATATCAAATTATTAACATAAAAAACTCAACACCAATATTTACAAAATATCAACAGAAAAGAAGATGAAACATACGGAACATTAAATAATCAACAAAAAATGGAGAATATGAAACACCTTGAAATCCCAAACAATATGAATTAAACAAACTACAACTAGCTACGTTATATCACAAAATTAAACGTGATAAAGGAGCTAAATAAAGAATGTCACAAAGTGGATAAAATAGTTATAATAGCTCACAAAAAATCAAATAGCAAGTGATGACTATTCATAAATAAAGACATTTTTATAAAGAATCAATTAACAAATAAGGCTTGTAACGGATAAAGGCATAAATTCAACAAGTAATTGCAATTGACGATTAAAGCATATAAGAGTAGACATGACAATAAAAGGTAGAATAATGTACTAACAACTTCAATTTTGATGCATGAAAGAAGCTTAAGTGTCTAAACCGGTCAAATACCACATATAAGCCTGTATACACACTCGTCACCTCGTGTACACGTCTTCCACGTAATTCCAATAGTACAATCAACCCAAATCCTAAGGGGTAGTTTCTCCATTACTTACCTCAATTGGGCCAAATCAATACTCAAAGTTTTTCATGACCCAAAATTTGACTAGTCGTGATGGCACCTAACCAAACCCGCTAGGTAAGCCAATTAACAACTATCCAATTCCAATGAAATTTAATAAGGAAATTAAGTGAAAGAAAATATTTGAATCTTATACATTCCCCAAGGACTGATAGTACAAATCATGAGTGTCTAAGATTTAGAATTTACAAAGCTAGTATGAAATAAAGTACATTATCTGTTTGAAATATACATGAACAGGTCTTTCATAAGTCTAGAGCTACCATGAACAAGAGGCAGCTATAACTGGAATGCAAGTACATCTTCAAACCCATCTCCCGTTGAACACAACAACATAACCATCCAACATCTGCACGCAAGGTGCAGAAAAACAGCCTAACCTTAGGTTGAAAGTAGTGACGAGCTGGAACAGAGGCCGGAGTCCAACACCAATAGCCAACAACAGTTCATAACAATATAATAATAATGGTACAAGAAACATACTCAGATATAAGATGCTCATCTTGTTCACAGTTCAGGAAAAATAGGCATGCTTTTCAAGTATATCAATGAAAACCTAATTCTTTTATCGAAATCGCCAAAATATGAGTAGGTTTGTAAAACTATGATTTTTCCCCAAAACTTTTCAACAATAAATAAGATGTTTCATTTTTCAGATAGCATGAGGAAAGTACATCTCTATGCCTACATGTCACTATACAAGTGAAATCATGAATGTCACCAAAACTGGGTAGCAGAAAGAAATGCATCTCTATGCATGTATCTCAAGTACGCATGCCAAATGCAATGTATCTCAGTGATGAACTCGTGTACTCACACTCTCTGAGTAATCAATTTCACTCTCTCACAATTTTCACTCATCATGCTCAATCACTCAACATGCTCAATCACTCAGTATTGTATACGGCCAATCCAGCCCAGGGAAGATCCATCCCAAATATATATACATATCAACTGACAATCAGTCACTCAGTACTGTATAAGGCCAATCCAGCCTAAGGGAATTTCCATCCCCAAAAATAAATGATTCGGACAAGATCCATGCCCAGGGAAGATCCAACACTTAATATAAATCAACTGCGCTTACTGGGGGTGTGTACAGACTCTGGAGGGGCTCCTCAGCCCAAGCGCTATAATAAGCTAGATCCAGGCATAAATCAGTAAAGCATGCGGCGGCGTGCAGCCTGATCCCATAAATATCACTCACAATCAGGCCCTCGGCCTCACACAGTCATCAAACTCTCCAGTCTCTCGGGCACACAATGTCATGAAACTAGCCCAAAAATGATGATATGGTGTGTAAATAAATAGCAACAGAGACTAAGATATGATATGCAATAGATAAATATGACTGAGCACGAAACATCAATTAAAACATATAATTCAACAACAAAAATGACCTCAGTGGGTCCCAATAATACCAACATATGCCTGAGCATGATTTCTAGCATGAATTACAGCTTAGGTGTTCTAACACATAGAGTACAGTGAAAATATTTCTAGCATGAATTACAGCTTCTAAACTCTAAACTTGGTGCTGAGGGTATTAAACCTCGAATTGCGTGTTATGTGATTGATTTTGAGGTGACGCGCATGCTAGGTGACGGGCATGTGGGCATGCACCGTGTGAATTGTGATTTTGTCAATTCCATGGAACTGTGTAGCTATCTTCTCTAAATATTTTCACTGTACTCTATGTGTTAGAACACCTAAGCATGATTTCTAGCATGAATTACAGCTTAGGTGTTCTAACACATAGAGTACAGTGAAAATATTTAGAGAAGATAGCTACACAGTTCCATGGAATTGAAAAAATCACAATTCAAACGGTACATGGCCACATGTCCGTCACCTAGCATGCACGTCACCTCAAAATCAATCACATAACATGCAATTCGGGGTTTAATACCCTCAGCACAAGTTTAGAAGTGTTACTTACCTCGAACAAGCCAAATCCAATACCGAGCACGGCAAGTGATGCTCCAAAATGCCATCCCGCATGTATTGACCTTCGAACGGCTCGAAACTAGCCAAAAACAACTCAAATACATCAAATAATGCCAAAGGGAACAAACCTAATCGATAAAGGTCAAATCTTTAATCAAAATCCCGAAATCCCGAAATCAACCAAAAAGTCAAACACGGGCCCGCACCTCGGAACCCGATGAAACTTATCAAATCCGACAACCCATTCAATTACGAGTCCAACCATACTAGTTTCACCCAAATCCAACTTCGAATCGATATTCAAAACTCAAAAATTCACTCTATGAAACATTGGACAAAACCCTCTAATTTTATCTTTAAAATTCACAATCCAATTACAAAAAACAAAAATAGATTTACGAAATATAACTAAAATCAAGTAGAGAACACTTACCCCAATTCATATGGCGGGAATCACCTCAAAATTGCCCAAATCCGAGCTCCCCAACTCAAAATATAACAAAATGAACAAACCCTCGATATTAAATATTTTTTATCTAGTTGTTCTATCTCGTTTCGTGTGCCAAAGAATCTCGAAACTTACTTTTGATGTCTCCAATGGATTCCGTGTGAAATTTCAGTCAAGTTAGGATTTTGAACCACCCAATTTGGCCTTAAAATGAGGGAGATATGATATTTTGAGGTTTTAAATGATGTATGGAAATTTAAGGGATAAAAATGATATTTTCATAATTATTTTACACTAGAAAATCAGCAACAAAAGAATTTTCGTTTTAGCACCCAAAACTCATTCGAAACCTCCGGGACACAAACCATATATGCATTTCAATCATAAAACACGTTATGAACATGCTCACGCACTCAAAACACCGAAAAGAGGCCATCTTGACCGTTATTGATTATGGTCAAACTCCAAATCCTTAACTAGTTTCTTAACCAATGATCCAAAACACCCGAGCCCCTCGGGACCCCATTCAATCATACCAACATGTCTTAAAATACGACACGAACTTATTCGATGCTTCAAATCACATCAAACAACATAAAAACCACGAATCATACCTAAAATCAAACTTAATAAACTTTTGAACTTTCAACTTCCAAAACTCGTGCCGAACCATATCAAATCAAGTCGGAATGACCTCATATTTTGCACACAAGTTTCAAATGGCATAACAAATATATTACAACTCCCGGAACAAAAATCAGAGCTCGATATTGCCAAAGTCAACTTCCGGTCAAACTTATGAAAATTCCAAAACTCCAAATTGCCAACTTTCACCCGTTAACGCTAGAACCTTCAAGAAACATCCAAATGCAAAACCGAGCATACGCCCAAGTCAAAAATCACCATCCGAGCCTAACGAAACCATCAAAACTCCGATCCGCGGTCAAATACACAAAGGTCAAACTTGGTCAACTCTTCCAACTTAAAGCTTCAATCATGAAGTTCATTCTTCCAAATCGATTCCGAACAACTTAAAAATCAAAACTGACAATTCACACAAGTCATAGTAAATCATGCGAAGACACTCGTGCCCTCAAACTACCGAGCGAAGTGAAAATGCTCAAACGACCGGTCGGGTCGTTACAAAATTGCTTTTCCTTTAAAATTCACCTCCGCACGACTCAAATCTTCCAGAAAACGACTTAATAATCTCAAATAATGCAAGAGAAACCAATTCCAATTAACAAAGCTATGATCTTTATACAAGCCAACCCCGGGCCCCCGGTCAAAACCCCAACCGAAGGGTAGGTCTCGATTACCCATAGCCCCACGAGTTCATTTATGTGGTTTGTTCTCAATTCGGAGTCCAATTCGACTCTCAAATCTCAATATATTTTTTTTCAAATTATAGACAAATATCCCTAAATTTGCCCTTCAAATCCCATGATTTTGATGTCAAATCTCATACATAATAATGTAATATAATTGAAAATTGATTAAAATTACTTACCAAATAGTTTAGTATGAAAATCTCCCAACAAAATCGCCTTCCACCGAGTTCAGGGTTCAAATTATGATAAAATAAAGCGAAGTCCCGAAATACTCAGCTATAAACAAGTTGCAGATGTCGCATTTACGAACTTGCGAACCCCGCAATTGCGGAAAAAGGATCGCAAAAGCAAACCTAGCCAGACCGACTAATGTCGCATTTGCAACGATAAGAGCGAGCCCATAGTCTCAGCAATTGCGATATAATCCTCGCAAATGTGAGGTCCCTACCCCAGCAGCCCAGATTCACAAAAGAGAATGACCTCGCAAATGTGGGTGTCGTATTTGCAACCAAAACATCGCAAATGCGATGGAACCAGCACCTGCACACAAAATTCCAACAAAACCAATCAGAAACTCACCCGAGCCCTCGGGGCTCCACACCAAACATTCACACAAGTATAAAAACATCTTACGAACTCACTCACGTGATCAAAATACCAAAATAACATCCAGAATCACGAATCAGACACCTAAGAGCATGAAAATCACAATGAACATGAAGAACTTCTAGTATTGCAACCAAGCGTCTGAATCATATCAAGCCAACTCCAAATGATACCAAATTTTGCAGACACGTTCTAAATAGCAAAACGACGTATTCCAAGTCCCAAAATTAAAATCCGAACCCGATAGCCATAAAGTTAAACCATGGTCAAACATAGGAAAATTCTAAGTCTTTAAATTGCCAACTTTCGGCATAACAAGTCAAATCAAACTAGGGACTCCCAAATTCAATTTCGAGCATATGCTCATTTCCAAAATCATCGTACGAACTCGATGAAACCATCGAAACTACGATTCGAGATCAAATACGTAAAAAGTCAAACTTGATCCACTCTTCCAACTTAAAGCTTCTAAAATAAGAATCATTCATCCAAATTAATCCTCAACCACTCGAAAATCAAAACAAACGATACGCACAGTTCAGAATACCATGTGATGCTATTTGTGACTTTAAACCACTGAACTGAATGCAAATGCTCAAAACAACGGGTCGGTTCGTTACATTCTCCCCCATTTAAACATACGTTTGTCCTCGAACGTGCCAGGAGTTGTTCCAAAGCTATCATATCATTACATGAGCTCACCATACATATACCCATGGGTGATTCCACATTACCCCAATCCATGTAAGCCTAACAACACAACTTAATTGAAGATCTTACTTCATCCTTAACCCATTAACCTTAGAACACAAGCCTCAACATCTGAAACTCATCATAAGACAAGAATCTTGCATCAATACATTGTATAAGCCTGAACAAGCTGAATGAAGCCACAACCTTAACCCAAGGTATAATCACATGATATTCTCCATAACTCAGATGCCCGTGGCAATAACTTCCGTCAACCATAGCGGCCCACTAAGAATCTTGGTGCCAGTAATACACTTCATGTCTAATAAAACCTTGTTATTGACCTTTGCAACACTGCTAGTGATAAAATAAACATGTAGAAACTCATAACCACCCATGAAGTCAACAAGTCAAGAAGCTCTCTCGTACGACAAGGACCATTGCCCAATTCTGAGCGGAAATATGGTATCATTCTTCATAACACTCCCATCCCGATGTGGTAGCACAAGTCTCGGGTCTAGATACCTCATCTCAACCAATACAAGCAGCCCAACTAACCAGTCACACCAAAATCACATGTATTCTCACATAACACAGTCCATACACCAAACAAGCAATAACTCGGACATGCCCAATAAATAGAAAGAAAACAAGTACGAGGACTGTCTAAGAAGTACAACAAATATAACAATAAAAGTATAATTTCATTAACTCATCCCACAAAGGGAAAATAAAATACGAAATAAATACAAGGAAGGGTATCCCACATAACTCAATTGCGGCACGCAACCCGATCTCGAATATATTAATCCAATAAGGATGCCCACCGAGCCAAATGCTCGAGCTCACTCATCACATGTATGCCAACATCAAGCATGATAGAGTGCACAAACATAACTGTAGAAAGATGAATAGGAATAATACAATGCATAGAAAAGCAAGCACAACTAAGGTGACATAACCAAATCAACATCATGAGGACCATCTCGCACATATCACCATAAGGCCCAAACGGTATGACAACATGCGTGCGAATAATCATATAACCTCACAACCCATCATAGCATAAGAGAGAAACACATAACATAGATTGAGGCACGAATAACTCCAAACCAATCTTATCTGATATGGAATACACATTCTCATTAGGCTTACAAATAGCCCCAAACCAATTTCGATCATCCCCAAACAGGTAAATAACCTTCCAAAAGTCCATAGCAGCCTATGCATAACACATACACTAAGTTATCCAATCTTCAACATCTCTTCACAATCCGCAATTAAGGAACAGCCTGGCTATGAGAACATCCAGCCCTAAACCTCATGAATACCAGAATTTCCATACCCGATTTCAACTCCACTACTCAAATGGCTGATACATCATTCATACTCCATCATCTTACAAAAAAACCCACATAGATCTTCCATATCACGTAGCAAAACCTGAACCTCAAAAACCATAAACCAGGCGATCACCGTAACACTAGTCAAGCATCCGCAAGTCTAAACACAAGGTGCCTCCTAAAATGCATGTTTTTCTCATGTGATATTCAATAGTTCCAGCATTCTCTTGACTTCTGAAATCAACCATGTCATCTAGGACTCATGAACCCATCCAGGAAAAAACCTTAATGTGCAACATATTTCTTATTCTAGTAGCATACAGCCAGCTTAAGTTGTGGTCAACACCATCGAGAACTCTCCGAGACCCGTCCGTAGATAACTAAGCCATCAGAATTGAATCTCTCCAACTAACCGAGTCACGCAAACCGTCAAACCCGAGAGTACTACCACAAAACACGGGTAATACATTACTACCCCAAAATAACCAATTACCTTTATTGCTATGCTGACCCAACAACACCGAGCTAACCCATTTCTTCGAATTTCCCTTGACTTTCTTCAGGGTAACACTTCCCCTTGTGTGTACACTATGATCCCAAAACAAAGCTAACAGATTCTAGCACAAACCACACAGCTCGAAAGCCCATAAACCACAATATTTCCTCTAAAGAATCCAACATTTCCACAATCGAGATACCCACTCTGAAGAGACCTTCTATGAATCCGAAGATGTTTCTCTAACCTATCTCATATTGAAATGTTAAAATTAATAATGATATAGAAAAACTGGAAGTCCAAGCATCAAACCATGCAAATCTCATACTTTAGCCATATTTAATTCCGGGGAACCCTTCAATATCACATATACACCTCAGGCCAAAGTAATATAACACATGACCTTGCAATCTGATCGTCGAAGGTGGACTCCCCCGCTTGGCAAGAAGTCGTATGATATCCGATGATCCGAAATACCAACCTTCATAGCTCGTAAAACACCAATCATAAGATGCCTCAAATCATCTACTAAGTGCATGTCTATCCTCGTGACAGTCAAACCCGCTTCCTCAAGTGCATTGAATGATAATATGCACCTTTCACTGAGTAGAAGTCCCATACAAACCACATAGTCTCTAATACCACCAACTATCCTCAAATCAACATCCATCTCATGACGCTACCACGATCACGATGTCTAGGATCCCAATTAAGTCCGTCCAAGCTCACACTCACCAACCAGATACAAGAACCTGTCGTATCCCACACTCGAACATCTGAAGATCTACAAACACGTCCCCATTATCAGTTTGGACAACACATTGAGACAATGATGGAGCATCCTTGGCCCCCTCGTAGCCCATCCACAGCATAACAAACCATCGGTGCATAGCTCATACCGAGTGTGCAATATCATACATAAGTGGATGCAAAGGAATATAAGATATACGCTTCAAGCTAAATCAGTGCCGCACGATAAGGAATGAAAGAAGTTGAATTTTTCAATAGTTCTGTAGCATCTCGAAGATAAGTACAGACGTCGCTGTACCAATTCGCAAGACTAAACTTAACTTGCTTATGACTCGTAGAACCTACAAACCTAGAGATCTGATACCTACTTGTCACGACCCCAAAATCCTACCTTAGGTATCGTGATGGAACCTAGTCCTTAGCCTAATACGTGTTAAGAATCAACAGAATTTAACCAACTTACTGCAAAACATTAGTTAATAACTGAAATAACATAGCTGAACCAACATCAGTCATACAATCGCAAAGCCGGTCGTACAAGTCATAAACTTTTCTAAGAGTAACTAGGAATATGAATTACATCACTGTCCTGCAATATTAGCAAAAGGTGGAAATGAACAACAACAGAAGCTGACTCTGGGCCTTCAATTGTTAAGCAGGAATACCTTGAAATCTCCAGCCGCGCAGACACAACTCTCCAAATCAACACGATCAAAAGTACCTAGAGCTACACAAAAATGTGCAGAAGTGTAGCATGAGTACACCACATCGGTACCCGGTAAGTATCAAGACTAACTTCGGTGGAGTGACGAGGTAAGTTGAGGCACTCAGTAGACAGAAAACCTGTGCAAGATATTAACATAAATCTAACAGTAGAAAGAACATCATTTTAAAGTTAACAACATAGAGATTATTAATATAAAACCAACAAAGGAATGATAGTAACACAATTGGCAACAAGAAGTAAATAGGTAGTGACACAGCAACATATTCAGAACACATATGAAATATGGATGAACTAAATTAAGGAAACAAATGACAATTCAAAGGATCAAATCATTCCCAACACATGACTTACAAGAAGAATTACCCTGAGGCACCATACCTCGTAACCACAAATTATGAGCCACAATTCCAAATCTTATACGTATGGCACCTCGTGCCCACAGAAACAATCACCTTCGTGTGGCAAAGTCCTTGTTCTACCATGTACATTGTATCCATGTAAAATATCAAATAAAATATTTGAAAGATTTATTTAAATACAATAAGGCATAATAAATCTTGACTAAGGTAAGGCGTCAAATGAGATAATGATTTTATTTTAGAAATCAAATAAAGTATAATAAAGTACAGTTTATACAAAATAGAGTATCAAATGGGTATAGTTAGTAATCAATAAGGTAAAGGAAAATAACATTATTAAACAAAGTAAAACATCAGATAAATTAACGAATTAAATATAAATTTTGTTAAAGTAAAGCGTGATAACAATTTTAAGTAAAGTAAAACATCAAATGGGTTATGAGTTTGATTAGAGAACCATTTAAAGTAGGTATGATAACAATCTAAATACAGTAAAGTATCGAGTGAGATGACGAGTTTTATCTTAAGAGTCACATAAAGTAAAGCATTTTGACAATTTCTCTATTTAAAACTGTTATATTACCAATAACTCAACAGAATATGAGATGATGACTCCCCACAATAAATTTATTTAGATAATAAATTCACCAAGTAACAACGAAGGCACATATTGGAACATCAAAGTAATGCAATAAATCATGTAGAATGCATGACTCGCACAAGAAGTCACTTTTGTTCCAATACTAGAATAACAAAAGTCAACCAAATACGATTAAAAAAATACAAGTGAAATGATTTAAGAAAAATCAATAATCGTTCAACCAATAAAACATTCCAACATAGAATATACCATGAGAACCACAACAGAGGATAATTATACTGTCACAAACAATTATAACATATCAATCCGTTGCGGCGTGCAACCCTGTCCCACCTATATCATATAATCCGTCCTTTTCTCTCCATATCATATCTTTCCATGTTCCGTTGTGGCGTTCAAACTGATTCAAACAATATCAAATTATCAATAAAAATAACTCAACACCAATATTTACAAAATATCAACACAAAAGAAGATGAAACGTACGAAACATTAAAGAATCACCAGTACAACGGAGAATATCCAACACCTCAAAATCCCAAATAATATGAATTAAACAAACAAACTACAACTAGCTACTGCGTATCATAAAATTAAATGCAATAAAGGAGCTAAATAAAGAAAGTCACAAAGCGGATAAAATAATTATATGATAGCTCACAAAAAACAAATAGCAAGTGATGACAGTTCATAAATAAAGACACGGTTATAAATAATCAATTAACAAGTAAGGCACGTAATAGGTAAAGGCAGGAATTCAAAGATTATTTGCAATTAACAATTAAAGTATATAAGAGTATACTTAACAATAAAAGGTAAAACATGTGCTAACAACTTCAATCTAATGCATGAAAGAAGCCTAAGATTCTAAATTGATGAGATACCACATATAAGCCTGTGTACACACTCGTCACTTCATGTATACATCTTCCACGTAATTCAAATAGTAAAATCAACCAAATCCTAAGGGGTAGTTTCCCCCACACAAAGCTAAGCAAGATACATACCTAAATTAGGCCAAATTAATACTCAAAATTGCTTTTGCTTTAAAATTCACCTCCGCTCGGCTCAAGTCAAGCCAAAAATGATTTAATAATAACAACAATGCAAGAGAAACCAATTCCAATTAACAAAGCTATGATCTTTATACAATTCCTCGAAAGTCAACAAAAGTCAACCCCGGGCTCGCCCGATTAAAACCCGAGTCGAAGGGTAGGTCTCGACTGCCCATAGCCCCAGAAGTGCATATATGTTGTTTGTTTTCAATTCCGAGTCCAATTTGACTCTCAAATCTTAAAATTTTATTTTCAAAATCATAGACAATAATCCCTAAATTTTCCCCTCAAATCTAATGAATTTGATGTTAAATCTCATAAATAATCATGTAATATAATTGAAATTGATTAAAATCAGTTACCCAATGGTTTAGAATGAAAATCACTCCACAAAATCTCCTAGGGTTCAAAGTATGATAAAATGAAGCTAAGTACTGAAATACTCAGCAATAAACAAGCTGCAGATATCGCATTTGCAAATTGGGTTCGCAAATGCGAACCTGCGATTGCAGATGTAACGACCCGGCCAGTCGTTTGAGAATTAACGTCCCGTTTGGCGGCTTAAGCTCTTAAGCAGCTTTGTATTATGTGTTCTAACTTGCATGCATGGCCGAGTTCAGTTATCAGATGATTCGGAGTCAATTTGAAAGAAGGATTCTTGTTTTAGAAGCTTAAACGATAAGAGTTGACCGGAATTTTACTTTTGTGTAAATGACTTTGGAATGGGTTTTTGATGGTTCCAACAGCTTTGTATGGTGATTTGGACTTAGGCACGTGTCCGGATTTGGATTTGGAGGTCTGTAGGTTAATTTGAAGCATTTCGGTGAAAGTTGGAAAAGTTGAAGTTTTGGAAGGTTGAGAGATTTGACAAAGAGTTGACTTTGGTGATATCGGGTTCAGAATACAATTCCAAGAGTTGGCACAGCTCAGTTATGTCTTTTGGGACTTGCCTGCAAAATTTGACGTCATTCTAGGTTGATTTGATAAGTTTCGGTGCGGGATTTTGAGGTTAGAAGATTTGAAAGTTCATGAGCTTGATTCATGATGAGATTTGTAGTTTTGATGTTGTTTGATGGGATTTCAGGCCTCAACTAAGTTCATATCGTGTTTTAGGATGTGTTGGTAAATTTGATTGAGGTCCCGGGGGCCTCGGGCGTGTTTCGGATGGGCTGCGGGCCTTTTTTCGCATGTTTTGAAATGTTGTTGCTGGTGTCTGATGTCCTTCTATGCGATCGCATAGGCGCAGCCGCAATCGCGAAAGCTGTTTATGACTGGTAGCTTTTTCCTCTTTGCGATCGCATGATCCAGTCCGCGATCGCGTGTGTATGGATGTTTCCCCTTCGCGTTCGCATTTGATATTCTGCGTTCGCATAGTACTTTTGTGGGGCCGTGCCATTTCTTCTTTGCGATCGCATTGACTAAAACCGCGATCGCGTAGTGCAACCCTGTGGCAGTCACTAATTCCCCTACGCGATCACAATTACATTTCCGCGATCGCGATGTACAAATACCTGGGCAGAATATAAAAGTACTCTATTCCGAGGGTTAGCCATTTTAAACAATTTTTGGAGTTGTAGAGCTCGGTTTTGAGCGATTCTTTGTGGGTTTTTCAAGCAAATCATTTGGGTATGTGTTCTTCACCTAGATTTTATTTTATTCCATGATTCTATCATTATTTTTATCATTAATTAGTGTTTTGAGTTGAGGAGAATGGGGATTTTTGAAGAAAACTTTCAAAATGTAAAATGATGATTTCAGGGACGAGTTGGTATCGGGATTTGATAATTTTAGTATGGTTGAACTCATATCGGAATGGGTGTTCGGGTTTTGTGAAATTTTTCGGGTTCCGAGGTGTGGGCCTGGGGGTCGACTTTTGAATTGATTTTAGTTCTTGATAAAGATTGAAGCTTTATTATCCGGAATAGTTTCTTATGAGTTTTATTTATGCTTTGAAGTTATTTTGGCTAGATTTGAGCCGTCCGGAGGTTATTTCACTCGAGAAGTTCGTTTTAGAGTAATGGTCTATCATCCTTGAGTTAAGTATCTTGCCTAACTTTGTGTGCGGGAAACTACCCCTTAGGATTTGAGTCTTTGGTTCTAATTGTGTCATGTGAAGTCCGTGTACGTGATGTGACGAGTATGTGCTCGGGCTTATTTGTGGAAGGTTGACCTTTTAGGGCTCTTAGGTCCTTATGTTTGAAGTTGTTTTGTTATGATTAAGTTCCCCATTTACTAGTTTCACCTCTGTGTTATGATCGTTAGCTAGCTGTACAAATTTTGCTGTGAAGGACTCAAGGTAAAACCTAATGCTGCTTTCGCAGGCTTCGGAGTCACCTTCTGATTTCGTATTTTGAATTGTTTTATTTCTATTTCGAAACAATTGTATTTGTAGGCTTTGTAGCAAAAACAAAAACTCAGTAGAGCTTATGATTTGTATTGCTAGTTTTGGGATTGTAAATTTTATATAGAGATTTCTATTTTTAGTATTTCTCAAACGTCAATTAAATATGGTTATTATTTCAGCAAATGTTAGGCTTACATAGTCCTTAACACTAGGTTCCATCACAACATCCTACGGATAGAAATTTGGGTCATGACAAGTTGGTATCAGAGCTCTAGGTTCATTGGCGCTACGAGTCATAAGCGAGTTTAGTAGAATCTTGCGGGTCGGTACGGAGACATCTGTACTTATCTTCGAGAGGCTACGGAACTATTAGGACAGTTTCACTTCTTTCATTCTTATCGTGTGAGTTTATTGATCTCGGAGTTTGAGTTTTACCACTCTATTCTCTCACAGATGGTGAGCAAACGAGCTACAGTTACCGATGACGCTGCTCCCGGAGCAGGTAACGCCAGAGGCAGAGGCCGAAAAGGAGCACGTGTCGCAACTGGGGCACCTACCAGAGCAGCAGTTGAGGAGCCGCCAGCAGCTCCGATTGCGGGACAGGTACAGGAGGAGCCTGCTGTTACCCCCAAACTCCAAAAGACCTTAGCATAGTTCCTGAGCATGTTTGGTACATTGGCTCAGTCGGGGTTGATTCCGGTTGCACCAGCTACTTCACAGACCGGGGGAGGAGCCCAAACTCCCGCCGCCCCTACTCCAAAGCAGCACGTTCTTGTTGGTTCAGGTTCCAGGTGTCATGGCGGCACAACCTGTGGTTCCAGTTTAGCTCGTGATTAGGGCAGCAACATCCGAGGAAGAGCAGCTTAGACTCGTAAGGTTCAAGAAGTATGATCCTCCTACTTTCAGTGGTTCGGCTTCAAAGGGTGCACATGGCTTTCTAAAGGAGTGCCATCGCATTCTCTGCACTATGGGTATTGTGGATATGAGTGGGGTTGCTTTTACGACGTTCCAGCTTAGGGGAGTGGCTTATCAGTGGTGGCGAGCGTATGAGTTGGGTAGTCCGACAGATGCAACTTCACTTTCATGGGCTCAGTTTTCAGAGATGTTCCTGAGAGGGTTTATTCCTTAGTCCCTTCGCGATGCATGGCGCGCGGAGTTTGAGCAGCTGTGCCAAGGCACTATGTTAGTCTTAGAGTATGCCGTTAGATTCAGTGATTTGGCCAGACATACACCTGCTTTGGTCGCTACGGTTAAAGAGCGAGTCCGTAGATTCATTGAGGGGCTCAGACATGATATTCGGTTTAGCATGGATCGGGAGTTGGAGTCAGATGTTTCATTTCAGCAGGTGATAGAGATCGCTTTCCGGTTAGAGAACATGTGGGACCAGGAAAGAGAGGACAGAGGGGCCAGGAGAGAGAGGGCAGGCGAGGTCAGGATAGAGAGGTCAGGGGAGGTCAGGAGAGAGAGGACAGGGAGGCTAGGAGGCCTCACAGTTCAGTTTGCACTTCAGGATTCGCATGGTGTTCCAGGTACCCATGGGTCTCAAAGTACTAGTACCGCACAGTTTCCACAGCCACGCCAGTAGAGAGGTTGCTTTGAGTGTGGAGATACCAGCCACATGGTGAGAGATTGTCCCAGACTTCGGACAGATGTGTCCCAGCGAGGTATTCAAGCGAGTAGAGGGCGCCCAAGAGGGGGAGGCCCGGCCCATTGATGTGTTTCTTACAATAGGTCTGAGGCCGCTGCACCTGGTGATGTCGTACAGGTATGGTCTTAATTTATTATGGAGGAGCCTCGTTCGTATTTTGTTTTGGTTCTACTTATCGGGTTGAGTCCACCCTATTTTTCTTCACCTATGGGTGAGTTTCATGATTTAGTACTCTGTTCGTGTGTTTACCCTTGTTGGAGGATTCTATCGTTTGTTGTTATTTTGAAAGTTATGAGACCAGGAGTGACTTTCTGTTTCCCATTTCAGTAGTTTGATATGAATTCTGGGTGATGGATTACGATTTCTGATTTAGATACTCTACCAGGGTGAGAGTTCAGTAAGTGTTGTGATTTTATTGGTGGAATTGAATTAGTGGACGGTTTCGGTTGGTACGATGTGTATTCTACTTGTGATTTAGAGTTAAGGGTGAGATCCTTGCGGATTCATGTGATTGATGTGTTTGAACCGGGATATGTGCCGCGGTGGAAGTTATATCAGGATGAGATCCGTGCGAATTGTTCATATACTTTGATTCTTCCTTGTAAATTGATTTGTAGAATGGTACTGATAGGGGATTGTGCCTGTCGGGCTTGTTTAATAGTTCTCTTATATGTTTCTCCTTACATATTCAGTCATTTTCAAGATGTGCCTATTGAGTTTTAGCTTGCTAGGTGTGTGCCCCGGTAGTGTTAGTTGTGACTTGTTGGTTTGGGTGAATATGTTATGAGGTATTCATGTTTATTGCATCGTTGTCAATGTTGCGAAGGTTTGAAACGGGGTTCTAATAGATATGAGGCTAGTGGCTGGTGCTGGCGTTGATTGCGGGAAGCTATTGTGATCAAAGATGTTATTATGGGCATATACGTGATCTGTTACGATGTGAGGTTGTACCTTGTGGCTGTAGGCATGAGTTGCTGCAGCTGGTTGAGGGTGATACCAGGTGTGGAGGTAGGAAACGGGTCTTTTGGAGATGAACGGATGGTGAAAATTTCTGCTCTAACGCTTAATGTTATTGGTATGTCCTCAGGTTATGTAGATTGGGGTGACACGGGGTCACCCGGGGGTGTATGTAGGATGAACGCATTCAGTGATTTGATGACTTCTAGACGATCCTTGGCACGCTCAAGGACGAACTTTTGTTTAAGAGGGGGAGGATGTAACGACCCGGCCGGTCATTTTGAGAATTAAAGTCCTATTCAGCGCATAAGGTCTCGAGCAGCTCAGAATTATGTGTTATGACGTGCATGCGTATTCTAGTTCGGACGTTAGATGATTCGGGATTGATGTGGAAGAAGAGCTCGTGTTTTAGAAGCTTAAGCGCTAAGAGTTGACCGGATTTGACTTTTGTGTAAACGACTCCGGAATGGGTTTTGACGGTTCCAATAGTTTCGTATGGTGATTTTGGATTTAGGCGTGCGTCCAGATATGGATTTGGAGGTCTGTAGGGTAATTTGAAGCATTTCAGCAAAAATTGGGATGTTGAAGTTCTTGGAAGTTGAGAGGTTTGACTGAGAATTGACCTTGGTGATATCGGGGTCGGATTTCGATTCTGAGAGTTGGATTAGCTATGTTATGTCATTTGGGACTTGCATGAAAAATTTGACATCATTCCGGGTTGGTTTGATAGGTTTCGGCAAGAGTTTTAAAAGTTGGAAGATTTGAAAGTTCATAAGTTTGATTCTTGATGTGATTCATAGTTCCGACGTTGTTTGATGTGATTTGAGACCTCGAGCGGGTCCGTGTTGGGGTATGGAATTTGTTGGCATGTTCGGGTGAGGTCTCGGGGACCCCGGTGTGTTTCAGACGAGTCTCGGATGATTTTATTGCTTGTGACCAGGTTTGTTTATGGTGTATCCGCATCTGCGAAGGTTTGATTGCTTATGCAAAGCTGCTTCTGCGAGGTTCTGGGTCGCTTCTGCGATGTTCGAGCAGGCCCTGTTGAATCTCTTCTGCAATTGGAGGACCGCAAGTGCGAGGATGCATCTGCGGAAGGTGGATCGCAGATGCGCGTTGGAGGCTCCAGGCGATATTCGCTTCTGCGATGTTTGAGCAACTTTTGCGCAATCGCAAATGCGCAACTATGGCCGCAGGTGTGATCTCTGTGTGGGCAAGTGAAAACCACAGATGCGGAGAATTGTCTCGCGCCAGCGAGAGCGCAGGTGCGCGTGTATGTCCGCAAATGCGGAAGTTCTGGGCAAAACACTTATAAGTTGAGGGTTTGGCCATTTTTATCTTATTTTGAGTTCTAACCTTGATTTTGAGCGATTCTTTGTGGGGTTTTCAAGCAAATCAATTGGGTAAGTGTTCTTCACCTAGAATTACTTTTATTCCATGATTCTATCTTTATTTTTATCATTTAATTAGTGTTTTGAGTTGAGAAAAAACAGGGATGTTTGAAGAAACTTTCAAAGTGAAAAATGATGATTTGAGGGACGAATTGGTATCGGAATTTGATAATTTTAGTATGGTTGAACTCGTATCGAAATGGGTGTTTCGATTTTTTGAAATTTGTCAGATTCCGAGGTGCGGGCCCGAGGGGTCGACTTTTGGGTTGATTTTTAGTTTTTGATAAAGATTGAAGCTTTATTATCCGGAATGGTTTCTTATGAGTTTATTTATGATTTGAAGTTATTTTGGCTAAATTTGAGCCCTCCGGAGGTTATTTCACTCGAGAAGTTCATTTTAGAGTAACGGTCTATAATCCTTGAGGTAAGTATCTGGCTTAACTTTATGTGCGGGAAATTACCTCTTAGGATTTGAGTCTTTGGTGCTAATTGTGTCATGTGAAGTTCGTGTATGTGATGTGACGAGTACGTGCTCGGGCGTATTTGTGGAAGGTTGACCTTTTAGGGCTCTTAGGTCCTTATGTCCACTTGATATGAAGTTGTTTTGCTATGATTAAGTTCCCCATTTACTAGTTTCACCTCTACGTGTCTTAATTGGAAATTAATTGCTTCATGTCCACTCTTATTGCCTATTGACTCTTGTGTTCCTTAACTGAAGTTGTAACCTCTTCGACTGTCATGCTATCTTTTTCAAATTGCTTATCCTTAATTTAAATTATTCTTATTATCTCTTCTATAATTGTCTATCCTCAATTCAGGTCATGATCATCTTTTCCATTGCTTATCCTTAATTGCAATTGTTGTATCTCTTTCGTGATTGATTTACCCTAAATGAAGTTGATTATCCTTTATCATAGTTGCCTCATCCTTATTTGGAATTATTGACTCATATTATCTCCCTTGTTGAGCTATTCTTATTGTGACTAGTATCTTCTATGGTGTTTATTCCTTGTGAGCTCGTTCTACTGTTTCCTTGTGTTCTAGAGCTCTTGAGTTGATTTACTTGTCGTATTCTCGTGTATTATTGTTGTTATTGTTGTTGTACTCAGTTTGTTGAGCCAAGGGCTATGCACAATTGTGGTATTGAAACCGTTTAGAGGTAATGTGTGAAATATGGGCACATGTTGTGAAGGCCATTCTATTGGGTTATTGTGTTGTCGGCACGTGATATTGTTGGGAGAATTTATCGGGTGTTTGCATGAGGTTTCTGCCGTGCTATTATTACTATTGATTATGCACATACGGCGCGACAAGGAGGGCTATATGTGTGTTGCGCATGTGGCGAGACAAGGTGGGAACATTACTATGCGTGTGTGACGAGAAAAGGCAGGCATTTACTTTATTATTGCGCACGTGGCGAGACAAGGTGCGCTATGTCAGGGATTGATTGTGATGACTTGTGATGGCCTGAGGGCATTAATGTTGTTGATATCTGTGTAGTCGCGTGCCTAATCTGTGTGAGTTTTTCCTCGTGCAAAATGTGGAATCATTCTTACGTGCCTTTTATTTTTCTCTACTCTTACTAGTTGGCCTGAACTATGACAGGACACTTGCACAAGCATACACGTAGTTAATCAACCCTGTCAGTTTAAGAAGATGGAATATGATGTTATAGATTATTTCTATACTCCCTCGACTATTTGCCTCCCATGTGAGAATGTTTCTACTGGAACGTGCGTCGCACGTGCATCGCCCGTGCAGTTACTAGTTAAAATGAGGGCACAAGATGCCAAGTGTTTAGAGTTCACGAATTGGAACCCGTGACTTGTGAATATATTGAGGTTTGTTACCTCGTGGAGATTATTGGATAAACCTGGCATGATAGCAGTTATTCTTATCGAGTTGCTACTTGTCTTTCTTTTATCTGTTTTCACCAAATTCTAACTATGTTCAGCTTGCTCCACTAGGTTATTACTTGTTGTGTTCCACTGCTAATTGTTGTTTCTATTTTCTTTTGCAAGTACCGTATTATTGTTATCATTATGTGTAGTTTTGTAGAGATATCGTACTCTGTTAGTTCTATACCTATACTTGTCTAGCTTATTTAGACCACTAGGTGTCTTGACTGTCCCTCGTCATTACTCCATTGAGGTTAGCCTTGATACTTACTGGGTACCGCTGTGGTGTACTCATACTACGCTTCTGCACAATTTGTGCAGATCAAGGTATTTCGAAGTCAGTCGATCGTTAGCTAACGTTCTGATTTTGTATTTTGTAGCGTTCTGATTTTGTATTTTGTAACGTTCTGATTGTTAGCTAACATTCTGACTTCAAAATACCTTAGCTAAATTCAAAATACCTTAGCATTCGCAGGCTTCGGAGTTACCTTCTGATTTTGTATTTTGCACTGTTTTATCTCTATTTCGAAACAATTGTATTTTGTAGGCTTTTTAGCAAAAAAAAAAAAAAAAAAAAAAAAACTTAGTAGAGCTTATGACTTGTACTACCGGTTTTGGGATTGTAAGTTTTGTATAGAGATTTCTATTTCATATTTTTCAAACGTCAGTTAAATATGGTTATTATTTCAGCAAATGTTAGGCTTACCTAGTCCTTAAGACTAGGTGCCATCACGACATCTTACGGAGGGAAATTTGGGTCGTGACATCATTCAAGTGTCTGAGGAAGCACAATCAAAGCTAAATCCTGAACAAAAACAAGCTTTCAAGACTATATTATAAAGAGTTTACTCTGGTGTAGCGGGATTATCCTTTGCAGATGCCTCCGCCAGAATCGAAATAATATTCCGATGTCACAATTACTTGCAAATGTCAGATCTAGAGGCATGATAATATTAGCACTAATAAAAAGTGGTGACCATCAATGATTTTATTATGAGGTCGTACATCTCACTTTAGATTTGATATACCTCTTCAAACAACTGAAATAACCATCACAAATATATCAAAGCAGAGCAATAGTGCTAAATTTATAAGAAAAGCCAAATTGATAATATGGGATGAAGTGTTTATTGCTAAGCGTCAAAAGATTGAAATAATTGTCTAGAGTTGTAGAGATATATTGGATATCAATGAACCGTTTGGTGAAAAAGTAATAGTTTAGGAGGTGACTTCTGTCAAATACTATAAGTAATTCCACAATCAACGAAAGCAAAGACTGTAAAAGCTAACTTGCCAAAATTGTACTTATTACTTCAAATGAACAAGTTTCAAATGATAAGAAATATAAAAGTAAGAACAGATCTAACATTTAAGTGACTTCTTGCTTCCAGTCGGAAACGAAGAATATCATTCAATAAAAGATGATTTTGTTCTTCTAGAACACTTGTTATCAACCTCAAGGGTAATATTAGTGCATTTAATAAGGAAAACATTTCCATCATTAGATTAAAACACAAATTGTGCAAATTACATGATAGAAATTAAAGAGTTATCTTAGCCAGCAAAAATGAATATGTCGATGAACCAAATAAAATGTTGATTGCCAAATTTTATGGTAAAAATAAAATATTTTTTAGTTTTGACTCAGCAGAAGATGATACCAACAATTACTACCAAGAAGAATACTTAAATACTTTAATTTCAAATGGCCTTCTACTATCCAGGAGGTTTGTTGTCAAGTTCATTATTTCTTACGTATGTTAGTGTCACCATATATATAATAGACTAAGTTAAATTGATCTTCCATTGCATATAGGTTGATGTTGAAGAAAAATATGCCTGTCATGCTACTGTAAAACTTAAATTCACCGAATAGCTTATGTAATAGTACACAGATAGTACATAGAAGTTTTGACAGTAATGTCATACATGCAGAAATTATGATACTGGTCAATGTGCTTTTGAGTATGTGTTTATCCCCCAAAATCAACTTTCGTCTTCCGAAACTACAGAATATCCTTTTAAATTTATTTTAAAATAATTTTCAGTATGTTTACAGTAATATGTTTTCTTGCACGAATAACTATATCTTGCACTTTCAAGAGGGATATTAATATCGTCAACAAGAGTTCTGGTTATGGCAGAACAACCGAAGTGCCACGACCCAAAATCCACTACAGGATATGATGACGCCTAACGCCGTTGTCAGGCAAGCCAACGGTGAATTATAAATTTACTTACTCATTTTAGTATTTTTGAAATCGAAACTTTTTTCCTATATTGAACAATATAACATAGAATTTACAAAGTAATTGAGAATATTTACACAACCACAATAATAAATAACCCGCAGAAAACTCTCAAAATCCGGTGTCACAAGTGCATGAGCATTTTATAAGGAATAAATAATACTACAACATTTGTCCCAAAAGTAATAAGACAAAATAAAATAAATAATACAATGAGGACTCGGTGGACTGCGATGCATAGCCTGGGGTGCAGCTCACATAAAGTCTCCTCAACAGGTGCGCCTACACGCCAAGGTGATCACCAAATGAACCTGTCAGTTCCTGCACATTTAGTGCAGAAGTGCAGCATGAGTACGTAAATCAACGCGTACCCAGTAAGTATCTAGCCTAACTCCGAAGGAGTAGTGACGAGGGGTCGACATCGACACTTACTAAGGGTCTAATAAAGCAATATAATGATTCATAACAGATGTGAAGGGCATAGCAATAATGTAGTAACTCTGTAACTCATAACTTTCTAATTATTTCCTTTAAAGCATAACTTTCTCGATTTTGTATTTTTGTCGTGATGTCTCAGAACAATGCCAAGTGTTAATACAAAACAAATAAGAAATACCAGAGTATGTGGCGCATCGGTGGAAGGTTAGCTTGTGAATATTCAAACTACTAGCAATATAATGCACGATTCTGCCGAGGTTGTTCAGCTCGATCCAGAATAATGTGTACACTGTCGAGGGTCGAGCGGCACAAACCATAAATGCATCTATATACTGCCGAGGCGTTCGGCCCGCTCCACAAGAAAGGGAAGGAAGTTCCCGAAATTTCGAGGCACGTGTCTACATTATAGCACATGAGCATAAATTGAATATAATCTTTACCACTTCTCAGATAACTCGCCCACCACTCAAGAGTTAAGGCTTGGCCTAGTATACATATTTTATTTCTAAATCAATTACATTTATAACTTCAATTAAGTAAGCCAGCACAATGAGCTCAAGTATACCAAATATTACATGATAAGATCGTAAGTCTACCCGGACATAAACATGTTATAGCTACATACGGACTCTCGTCACCTTGTGAGTACGTAGCACCCACAACTAGTTGCACATAACAATAATTAGCACCTAGGGAGTAGCTTCCCCCTCACAGGTTTAAACAAGAGACTTACCTCGATCCGACGTGCCACAACCGGCTTCAAAGCATCTCTAACACCTCAAGCCAAAGCTCGTCACTCCAAAACTATTCAAATAATGTGTAAAACAATCAAAATATACTCTAATACCCATAGTTAATCAATTTAAAGAATCCCCAACTCTGCTCGAAAAGTTAACAAAATCAGCCCTCAGGCCCACGTGCCTGAATTTCGCAAAATTTTCGAAGATAATCGTTATCCATAACATTACGAACTCAAATGCATGATTTATTCCCAATTTCAAGTCCAATTTCGTGGTCAAAATTCAAAAATATCAATTTCTAGGTTTTTCTTCAAAATCCCGAATTTCTGCTAATTTTCATGTTTAAACCCATGTATAATTCATGTATTTAACTCAAAATGTAAAGGAATCACTTACCTAGTGATGGGTGACGAAGCAGCTCCTCCAAAATCGCCCCAAGCTCGGTTCCCATGGAAGATTTCAGATAAAATGAGCAAAATCCCGTTTTGCAAGCTTATACACAGTCTAGGTGACCCTTCTTCGCAAATGCGGCAAGTCCCTTGCGTTCGCGAAGGCTAAAGCAAACAACCCCAAAAGTTCCTCTATGCGTTCGCGACCTCCTCGCCGGGTTCTCTAAGCCTTCCTACCTCTGCCCTCTGCGTTCGTGAGCCACGAGCAGCGTTCGCGAAGGCTTAATGCCAGACAGGCCCCAGCCCCCCTTCCTCTTCACATTCGCGTTCGCCCACTCGCATTCGCGTAGGCTTCCCCAGCCTTTGCTCCGAGTTCGCGTCTCCTACATCGCGTTCGCAATGGGCAAATCCCAGCAGCCCAAAAATCCTTCTTCGCTAACGCATGAACCCTTTCGCATTCGCGAAGAAGAAAACCAGACACCAGCACTAGCAGTTGCAAATCAGCCAAACTTGGTCCGAAACCACCCCGGAACACACCCGAGGCCTTCAGGACCCCGTCCAATCATACTTACCATTCGCAATACATGACGCGAACTTGCTCGAGGCCTCAAATCACATCAAACAATATCAAAACTACGAATCGCACCAAATTTGCGCACAAGTCATACCTGACATTACAGACCTACTCCCACTTTCGGAATCAGAATCCGACCCCGATATCAAAAGGTCCACTCCGCTCAAACTTTTCAAAACTCATCCAAATTTTCAACTTTTTCCAATTGACGCCGAAACGACCTAAGGACTTCCAAATCAACGCCCGGACACGCTCCTAAGACCAAAATCACCATACGGAACTATTCCCAGGCTCGGAATCTCAAACGGACATCGATAACATCAAAATCCACTTTAACCTAAACTTAGGGAATTCTTAAACCTTCAAAATGCCAACCTTCTGTAATAAGCACCGGAATACTCCCAGGCCACCCGATACTCAACCCGAACATACGCCCAAGTCCGAAATTATCATACGAACCTATTGGAACCTTCAAATTCAGATTCTGAGGTCGGTTACTCAAAAGTCAAACCTTGGTCAACTTTTCCAACTTAAAGCTTCCGAAATTAGAATTTTCTTTCCAAATCAACCCCGAACTTCCCGAAATTCAATTCCAATCACGCGTGAAGTGAAGCTACTAAAGGCCTCAAATCGCCGAACGACGCGCTAGAGCTCAAAACGACCGGTCGGGTTGTTACATTCTCCCCCACTTAAACATACGGTCGTCCTCGAACGTGCTAAGGACTATTCCGGAGTTGTCCAAAATCATTGTTTAACATCTCGTGCACCTACCCATGCAACCTCAATGCAGTTGGACACATTAGCTTGAGCCAGACTGAAGATCCTCCCTTTTATTTAGTCAGCCTTAGAATCAAATTCCAACTTCCAAATTTCTTTACAAGACCCGATTCTAACATACGAACACCGTACCAATCACCACACACCGTACCAAAACAAGATTGTACGCCTTTTGCTGAATTCACACCATGCCCCGCATAATTCACATGCCCATAAGAACATCCTCCGGCCACAATAATTGCAATTTCACAAATATGATGCCCGCGATACATCTCATGACGTATATAAATCTTATTCCAACTCTCGCAATTCTGCCACGACGAAAGAGACATGTAAATCTCATAACCACCTGCTGAATCAATAATTCGTGGATTCTCTCCTCCTGACAAGAACCATTACCCCATTCTGAACTAAATAACAATATTTTCCCTTTAATGTACCTTATATAAATCTGATTGCGCAAATTTCAGGTCCAATAATCTCGTCTCACCCAGTACAAGCTGCTCAGGCAATAAGCCACCTCAAACACTAACTCAGATCTCATATGATGCCACCAATGCGCCGACAAGCTACAACTCGAATATGACACATAAGCAGGAACGAACTCTGGGAAAGAATTATCCATCCCGCGTAACGAATAAAACGGTCGGACAGATGTTATGAACCCTTCTTAGAGGATGAGAAACAAAATATGCAGGAATAGATATAGGGAACCATACTCAACATAACACTGTTGCGGCGTGCAACCCGATCCAAACATGATACCGTTGCAGCGTGCAATCCGATCCAAAAATAACGTACCCGTGGTGGCATGCCACCCGATCCACTCATAACAATAAATAAGGACGTACTCATCAAGCCATAATGCTTCTACCTACGGAATACCGAATATCGGCTACAAGCACGCCAAGTGCAAAAATACAACTCTGAGGAGACGGATAGCGCAATATGCACAAAACCCAAGCATGACTAAGGTGCGTTACATGACCTGCATCTCGAGAGTCATCCTGCTCATATGACACCACAAGCTACACGAGACCTCAACACATGTGCGAATAATCAAGCCATCTCAATCTGGCACAACCCCCACAGTTCGCAACTAAAAGAATGGAGCGTCTTCCAAGCATAAACTCTCACATTAACGATAGTAACAAAAATCTTCGTACTTGGTTTCGACCTTTAACAATCAAGTGACTATCATGTTGCACATATACAATTTCCGCGTGGGGTACGCTCCCACGACCTTCCGCCCAGGTAGCCAAGTCCTCATATCCGTACCACCAACTGTACAAATTCTGTAAAGCAGGCCAAGAGTCCGCAAATCAATACACAATGCTCCTTCCATAGAACTCCATTCCCAGGTGACACTAAAGAATATGCCAGCTTACTCTAAACGTCTGACTTCTCCCCTGCTCATCCGAGCCCGTGACATTCTTGACAATACCGAACCGCAACCTTGATCCTCAGCTTTCAAATTCCCAAACCGCTTACTGCACCTATCATGCCGCTATGCGAGAATACCATAATTCACCATAACTCCCGAACCACTAGTATAATAAACACTTCATTGGCTAGAAGCCTTTCACTTAGCTCAATTCAGAAGAACCTACGCAACACACAACTGAATTTCTCAAACCGCAGAAAATACAAACCTCAGGCCGTGATCTAAACTGTCATAAATCTTCCAGAATCCATTTACAAAACAAAGCCATTTGAATCAAATACTTCCCAAATCAATCAAGTCATGGTGGATGTCAAGCCCGCACGTACAACCACAAACCACTTGTATAACTTCTCATACCGAAAGAACTGAACGTTGCCACAATCGTACCGACTCAACAATTACTAACCAACCCAACTTCTTTCAATTTACCCTTGACCTGACTTAGAAATATAATAGCTTCATTCATAACATAACGAACTCAATCTACCGAGTGACCCGAATCGCTAGACCACATCGTCTCAATGGCCATGAATCATCTCATACCTCCTTACGCGGACAATAGCATCTTCAACTGGTACACCCATTCTGCAAGACCTTCCGCGAATCCGAAGCTATCTTTTTTCCTTCCTCTAATATTGCACCGCACCTCTGATGATAACGTAGAACATTCCTAAGTCCCATTCGTAATCAACTGTGAAAACTCGATCCTTAACCATACAACATGCCTGAAATCCTTAGGCACTGTAATTTTATTCTGGAACACACTAGGACCGTTGTTAAGAGTCACCCACTCTGACCTGATCCCGAATATAACCAAACTTCAACGCTCTGCTAGCACATGAACACCCTCTCGAAGAAGAAACCGGCTGAATTCTTTTCCTTGTACATCACATCCACTAAGCATTGGCTCTGAGTCTTCCCAAAATCTGCATATGAATCGATAAGGCAGAATATAGCACACATTTATCAATTTCTCTGCTCGAATTACCCTCCATGTTTCCCTTTCTTAGTCACAAATAATCCACCAATGCACTGATAACCAAAAGCTGCACAAGTCGACAGCCACGCGATCTAATCATAGATGGTGGGGCTCCCCCACTTAGCTTTAAGCTACCGTCACATAATGTAGATCCCGCATCGTTAACCCGCCAAATTTCTCGAAGTCTTTTGTTAAGCTGAATCATCAATCACAGTCACACACTCGACCTCTTACCAGGTAGAAAGTAGTATTCTTCGCAGAAGCTTCATCAACATCACGCAACCACTAACCTGCTCACAGGAGATAACCTACCTGTGGAATTCCTTACCGACATCTTCTAACAACGTTGCACTGGGTACAACTACCACGTAATAGTAAATCCTCCTGAGCTCATGCTCGCCCAGCAGCTGTAGAAGTCTGTTCCTTCCCTATTGACATTAACTGAAAGTTCAACAATACTTTCCGAACTCAAGTCATATTGCATCTGAAACGACAATATATTCACACCCCTCTTCATTTCAAGAAAATCCCTTTCTGCCATATTCAATCTTTTTTCGTAAAGTGACCACAATTCCAAATAAAATCCGTAAGCCAAATCACTTCCATCACAATTTCCAAACCGTTCAATACTTTCTCAAGGCACGCGGCTTTCCTACCACAGAATCCATATGCTAACCTACCACTCTTACTTCGGTTAAACCATCTCCTTTAAGCAACTTCTAAATCTCTGCTTTTCATACTTGAACTGCTAGTACTTCAACTACCGCGAAACACTCCCCGTCATGTCTGCCCTCATACTTTGCTGTCCAAACGTTGCATCAAATCAAAATCCATCTCTGTAGCACCTGAACCAATAAATAGTTACCGACTCTAAGCCTCTTTGAAAATCATCTCTCTCGAGCCATCAACATTAGAAATACCAATTCGATTCTGAACCATTGCACACTGCTATCTCTGACAACCGCCTCTCAGGCACCATTTCACAACACCCCGCCCCGAAGGCAAAATCCAAGAAGACCATAACACCGGCGAACTGCAATGCCCTCAAGCAAGGGCGGCGACACTACATCACAATAAAAATTCCACCATGCTCGAAAATATCAAGTCTCTTTACTTTAGCAACCAAACCTGGACATCTATAGTCCGATTGCCTTTCCTCCGCTGGAATTAAATGCTAAACCCCTTAATCATGCACTGGAAAAATCCTCTCTTCAAGCCATTCACTGCCTCAACACATAAACAAGCACCTTACCATTATACAAATATTGTGCGGTAACAACGCATAGACCTCGTAGCAACCCGTGCACAGTCTCAAAACCATAGAAAAATACAGATACTGAGCTAGAACAAAAGAACATCCTTCCGCAAGGCGACGATAATAGCCTGCCAGAACACGTAGGGAAAAATATCCTGCACCACGTCTGCAGTACCACTAAAACTCCTCGACGCCCAATTGATAACAAACGCTTCGCGTCGCATAAGATTGAGTAGGAAGGAAATAAAGGCACAATTCTCGATGGAATCAAACCACACGATGAGGGAATCAGAAAAGGAAAGTGCTCCTAACAGCCATGTAGCCTCTCAAAGGTAAGTACAGACGTCTCCGTACCGATCCACAAGACTCTACTAGACTTGCTCATGACTGGTGAGACCTAAATGAACCTAACGCTCTGATACCAAGCTGTCACGATCCAAAATTCACAACAGAACATGATGGCACCTAACCTCGCCGTCAGGCAAGCCAATGGTGAATTGGTAATTACCAATTTACTTACTCATTTTAGTATTTTTGAAATCGAATTTTTTTTCCTAAATTGAACAATATAACATAAAATTTAGAAAGTAAATGAGAATATTTACACAACCACAATAATAAATAACCCAAAGAAAACTCCTAAAATCTGGTGTCACAAGTGCATGAGCATTTTTTAAGGAATAAAATAATATTACAACATCTGTCCCGAAAGTAATAAGACAGAATAAAATAAATGATACAATGGGGATCCGGTGGACTGCGATGCGTAGCCTGGGATGTAGCTCACATAAAGTCTCCTCAACAGGTGTGCCTACACGCCAAGTTGATCACCAAATGAACCTGTCAGTTCCTGCATATTTAGTGCAGAAGTACAGCATGAGTACATAAATCAACGCGTACCCAATAAGTATCTAGCCTAACCCCGGAGGAGGAGTAACGGAGGTTCGACATCGACGCTTACTCAGGGTCTAATAAAGCAATATAATGATTCATAACAGATATGAAGGGCATAGCAATAATGGAGTAACTCTGTAACTCATAACTTTCTAATTATTTCCTTTAAAGCATAACTTTCTCGATCTTGTATTTTTGATATGATGTGCATAACTTTCCCGATCTTGTATTTTTGCTGTGATGTCTAGAACAATCCCAAGTGTTAATACCAAACAAATAAGAAATACCATAGTATGCGGCGCATCAGTGGAAGGTTAGCTTGTGAATATTCGAACTACTAGCGATATAACGCATGATTATGCTGAGGTCGCGGTTCGATCCAGAATAATATGTACATTGCTGAGGGTCGAGTGGCACGAACCATAAATGCATCTATATAATGCTGAGGCGTTCGGCCCACACCACAAGAAAGGGAAGGAAGTGTCCGAGCATAAAATGAATATAATCTTTACCACTTCTCAGATAACTCGCCCACCACTCAAGTGTTAAGGCTTGGCCTAGTATACGTATTTTTATTTCAAAATCTATTACATTTATAACATCAATTATGTAATCTAGCACAATGAGTTCAAGTATTCCAAATATTACATGATAAGATCATAAGTCTACCCCGACATAAACATACTATAGCTACGTATGGACCCTCGTCATCTCGTGCGTATGTAGCACCTACAACTAGTTGTACATGACAATAATTAACACCTAGGGATAGTTTCCCCCTCACAGGGTTAGACAAGAAACTTACCTCGATCCGACGTGCCAAAATCGGCTCCAAAGCCTCCTAACACCTCAAGTCAAAGCCCGTCGCTCCAAAACTATTCAAACAATGTGCAAACCAATCAAAATATATTCTAATACCCATAATTAATCAATTTAAACAATCCCCAACTCTGCACGAAAAGTTAACAAAATCAGCCATCGGGCCCACGTGCCAGGATTCCGAAAATTTTTGAAGATAATCATTACCCATAACATTACAAACTCAAATACATGATTTATTCCCAATTTCATGTCCAATTTCGTGGTCAAAATTCAAAAACACCAATTTTAGGTTTTTCTTCAAAATCCCAAATTTTCGCTAATTTCCATACTCAAAGCCATGTACAATTCATGTATTTAACTCAATATGTGAAGGACTCATTGACCTAGTGATGAGTGACGAAGAAACTCCTCCACAATCTCTCCAAGCTCGGCTCCCATGAAAGATTTGAGATAAAATGAGCAAAAACCCATTTTGCAAACTTATACACTGCCCAGGCGACCCTTCTTCGCGAACGCGGCAAGTCCCTCGCATTCGTTAAGGCTAAAGCAAATAGCCCCAAAATTTCCTCTATGCGTTCACGACCTCCTCATTGCGTTCGCGAAGCCTTCCGACCTCTGCCCTCCGCGTTCGCGAGCCACAAGCCACGTTTGCGAGCCACGAGCCGCGTTCGCGAAGACTAAACGCCAGGTAGGCCCCAGCTCCCCTTCCTCTTCGCATTCGCGTCCGCCCACTCGTGTTCGCGTAGGCTTCCCCAGCCTCTGCTCCGTGTTCGTGTCTCCTGCATCACGTTCACGATGGACAAATCCCAGCATCCCAAAAATCCTTCTTCGCGAACGCGTTAACCCTTTCGTGTTCGCGAAGAAGAAAACCAGATACCAGCACCAGCAGTTGCAAATCAGCTAAACTTGGTCCAAAACTACCCTAGAACACACCCGACGCCCCCGGGAACCCGTCTAATCGTACCAACCAGTCCCAATATATGACGTGAACCTGCTCGAGACCTCAAATCACATTAAACAACATCACTACGAATCACACCCCATTTCAAGCTTAGTGAACTTTAGAATACCTCAAATTTTGCACACAATCCATAATTGACATTATGGACCTATTCCCACTTCCGGAATCAGAATCAGAACCCGATATCAAAAGGTCCACTCTTGGTCAAACTTCCTAAAAATCATCCAAATTTCCAACTTTCGTTAATTGACGCCGAAACGACCTACGAACTTCTTAATCAACGCTCGAAAACGCTTCTAAGACCAAAATCACCATACAGAACTATTTCCAGACACAGGAATAGCAATGTGAACAGTTTGAGCCAATAGCAAGTACATGCCACAGATGCACAACTAATAGTCAATCCACAGAAGCAACATTCTGAATCTAATAGAGAAGATCACAGAACCATAAAGCAGCAAAATAGCAGCAACACAAGCACCATCTCCTTCACTGAACTCAGCATCCCACTCATCACTGTAAACTGCTTAAAATGGTCCAGATCATTAGTTCATTTGTAAGGTGTGGTATTAGCACCTTTGGTGCTTAATCTCTTGCAACTACAGCAATCATCATGGACATCCCTAGCCATATTGCAACACAGGATACTAGACCTCACTCAGCAGCATAGCAGAAACATACTAAGCCAACATACATCACAGGACATAGTAGCAACAACAAACCATCATCAGAAGCTGCAGTCACACAGGCCAACAGAAAAGCAGTCAACCTAATGGCTGAAACAAGAGTAGATAGCAGCTCCCAAAGGAACTCCAAACCAAGTAGACTACCCAAAAGAGGACACATGACACACACATACATTCTACAGCAGCAGCCTCAGCATATAATCAACAGAAGTACTCAAGACTTTGCTCATCCATCAGTAAAAATAACACTATTCTCCAACTCAAATAGCCACCTTCAACTTGGCTTTTCTTTTCAAGGACAAAGCAAAATTGAAGATAGCTTCCACTCTTTTGCTACTCTTTTGAGATTTCTAGAAATCACTTTTAGATACCATATGTACATACAAGGGATCACATCCCTAAATCACATAATAGAAGTAGGGACACATGTACTTTTTTTATATAGCTGGCCTAGATCAATCACACTTTATTTTTGTAAATGCGATTGTCTATCATTATAAAATAGACAATCGCCACATCACCATAGGTCTAACACCTTATCACATTTTAGGTATACTTAGTTATCACTTTAGGATAACTAAGTGTACATTTACTCTTTTGTTGGAGGTAAGGTTTATATCCCCCTCCTTTTTTGTACTTTGCTTCTATCAATAAAATCTTATAGTTAACAAAAAAAAAAATAAGGCTCGAAACCTCAAAAAGACATCGATAACATCAAAATTCACTTCAACCCAAACTTAGAAAATTCTTAAACCTTCAAAATGCCAACCTTTCGTAATAAGCAGCGGAATACTCCTGGGCCACCCAATACTCGACCCGAACATACGGCCAAGTCCGAAATCATCATAAGAACCTATTGGAACCTTCAAATTCCGATTCTGAGGTCGATTACTCAAAAGTCAAACCTTGGTCGGCTCTTCTAACTTAAAGCTTCCGAAATTAGAATTTTCTTTCCAAATCAACCCTGAACTTCCTGAAATTCAATTCCGACCACACGTACAATTCATAATACTTGAAGTAAAGCTACTCAAAGCCTCAAAACACCGAATGACGCGCGAAAACTCAAAACGACTAGTGGGTCTTTACACAAAGCATTAGAAGGAAACAAACACAAAAAAATATCGTCTACAAAGACGTGTTTAATAAGATGACATCACATTAGATACCTTTAAACTACAATATATAATTATCTAATTAACATGACTAAATTGATCATTTATGTAAGTTCTGATGATATCCTTTCATTTTGAATTCACGTATTATGCTAATGTAATAAAATTTATCAGCATTTAGATGTTTGTTGTATTATTATATATAAAATTTCTCTCATTAATAAATCTTTTCTTCCATCATATAAATAAATGTTTAAACCATTATGTGTTATTATTAACGGGCAACGCATGTTTATAAACACTAGTATACATATATATATGAGAAGTGGGGTTGTCTCTTATCAGAAGGTAGAGATGAGTTTGAAGACTTTGTATATTAGAAGACTTAGTTTTTCAAATTTATTTAAAATTTTAATTTTAATTTAGAAGTAAAAAAAAAGGGCAGCTCGGTGCACAAAACATCTCGCGTTCACGCTGGGTCTAGGGAAGAACCGTACCCTTAAAGGTGTGACGTAGACATCCTACCCTAGTGCAAGCATGTCTATTCATGAAATTAGATGATTATTCTGAAAAATTCCTACCTTTCAAATTCAAGCCTTCACGGATTGGCTGAATCAATTTGCAGTATATAGTGGCTTTATTGTATCCTAGACTTCTTTATGTTACCCTTAAGAATTACAGGCAATATCTCCTTGCCATATCTCTCAACAGAAATAGATCGTTAACGCCTGAAAGCCTATTGCTTTACTATTCTTATTCTATTTTTCTAACATTTGCACTAAATGTGAATAAAACTACCTAGCAATTAGAAACTAAATTAAAACATCAAGTTTGCAAATCATAGAGTGTGATAAGTTATAGTGGATTTTTCTAAAAACTAATTTAAAAGGGAGTATCAGTAAACTGACATTAGGAGAAATATGATGGTAGAGATGCTGTTTTGACCTCCTAAGGATCCAGAATGTGATACTTAGGATCGAATAACTAATCTAGAAGTTAACATTCACTAACATGTACAAGAGTAACAAAAAGGGCTTATTCTCTTTCTGTTTCTATGCTTTCCAATTTATGTTATAATCTTCAACTGCATGTTTCTTTTCCAAGTTAGATTTCTGCGAACCCTGCAGCATAAATGATAAAATGGACGATAAAGTCTGTTGGAATTTATTAAGAGATGCAAAGTCATGCATGGTCTTAATATAAATGAAGTGAAAGGGAAATGGAAGAAATAATTTTGGAGGGAAATAAAAATTTCAAATTCATTAAGGTTGAAAAATTCATTGTCCCACATTGGATGGGGAAACTTCTTTTAGTGTGTTTATATAGTGAAACACATTATATGATTCTCAAAAGGTTGAGAAAAAGGGAGACCCCTCGTGTCGTCGTCGTCGTTGCTCGCTCGGCTTCGGCTTCGGAGTTGCTGATATGAAAGATTTAGGAGTTGCTGATGTAATTTTGGGGATTAAGATCCATAGAACTCCACAAGGTCTTACATTATCACAATCTCATTATATCAAATCAGTTCTTGAAAGATTTAAATATTTAAACTTTAGGGTTTCAAAAACCCCTATTGATATGAATCTTCCGCTAAAGAAGAACAAAGGAGAGAGCAAATCTCAATTGGATTATGCTCGGGTTTTGGGATGTTTAATGTACATCATGAACTGCACTCGACCTGATATAGCATGTGCTATTAGTAAGTTGAGTCGATACACGCATAATCCAGATCAAACTCATTGGATGGCAATGAAACGGGTTTTGGGATATTTAGAATATACTCAAGATTATGCGTTGCAATATAGAAAATACCCAGTGGTAATTGAAGGATATTGCGATGCAAATTGGATCTCCAGTTCACATGACTCAAAATCTACAAGTGGATATATATTCACTCTTGGAGGAGGAGCTGCGTCTTGGAAATCATCCAAACAAACTTGTATAGGTCGTTCAACGATGGAGGCAGAATTCATAGCTTTAGACAAAGCTGGTGAAGAAG
>MCJB01014058.1:99780-137249 GCA_002018475.1 Nicotiana obtusifolia | reverse complement strand
CCCCCCCCCCCCCCCTCCCCAGTTGATGCTTTGCTAAGACTTGGGGGTTAAAAGGGAAAAAGATATATTTTATGCTTCCTATTAATTTGCATTAAATGAGTTGTTGATTATTGGCTATACTGCCTCTCTGTCCAGCCCATCCTTGCTTAACTAGCCACCAGATCGATTATGAGTTGCATTAATATATCATGATTCATGGCCCTCTCGCACTTGAATAAGATTCATCTATATGTATAATGGTCCCCTACCCTATTATTTTACTCTTTTGGCAGTTAAAATTTGTTCCTAATGGTGTTTTTGGCATTCATTTCTTGGTTAAGGAACAAGCGTTATACAAGTCATGGCAGAGCTAGCGCGGCTACTTTTTCGGCCAAACATAATAATTTTTGTTTAAATATTATATTTATATTAAAAACTTTATTAGATATACACAAATATTAAATTTAGAACTCAATTATTAGTATTAGAAGTCATTCTAAAAATCTAAAACTCATAAAGTTGAAATCTATGTTCCGCCTTTGATACTACTGCATTTCATCCTATTGCAGCTGCAGTTGGCCAAGGGTTTATACTACAAGACATCTGTATACAAAATACAGCAGGACCAGAGAAACACCAAGCAGTGGCACTTCGGGTCGGAGCTGATATGTCAGTCATAAATCGTTGTCGTATTGATGCTTATCAAGATACCCTTTACGCACATTCTCTAAGGCAATTCTATAGAGACTGCTACGTAACAGGTACTCAGGGAGCGTATGTACATAGGTTCAATTGAATTACAATAAGTTAAATATTGAAAACTTTAAAGGTTATATGATTACGTTTAAATTTTGAATCCGTCTCTGCAGGTACTGTCGACTTCATATTTGGTAACGCAGCAGTTGTATTCCAGAAATGCCAACTTGTACCTAGAAAACCTGGTAAAAACCAGAAAAACATGGTGACTGCACAAGGCCGTACAGATCCAAATCAGGCCACGGGAACTTCAATTCAATTCTGTGACATAATAGCGAGTCCAGACCTTGAACCAGTTAAAAGTGAATACAAAACATATCTTGGTAGGCCATGGAAGGAATATTCAAGAACTGTAGTCATGGAATCATACCTAGGTGATCTCATAGATCCAGCTGGTTGGTCTGAGTGGAGTGGAGATTTTGCCTTGAAGACATTATACTATGGGGAGTACATGAACAATGGACCTGGTGCAGGTTAGAAAACTCAATATTTTTGACACGAAACATAAATAGTTATGCATAAAACTACTAAACTTTAACAAATCAACTCCAAACCAATTATTTCGAACTTAAAATATGAGTTTAATGTTAAGTAACTTAAAGGTTTAATTCATCAAGTCTAAATTTTAGATCCGCCTTTGATGCAGGTACTAGCGAGAGGGTGAAGTGGCCGGGTTATCATGTCATAACTGATGCTGCTGAGGCTATGCCGTTTACGGTGGCTGAGCTGATTCAAGGCGGCTCGTGGTTGAGTTCAACTGGTGTGACTTTTGTTGAAGGATTGGATGAGTAGGGACGTTATTAGTTCGCTTTAGAGTGTCGTGTACGTCTTTTAACTTACGTTGAGAACTAGGTATATATATTATCCTAACAAGCTTTGTATCTGTGATGAACTCAAAATAAGTACTCCACTATATTTATTGTCCCATAAGATATGTCGTAATAGTATATGGCTATATATTTGGTAGTGCCAGATGCATGCTGCAGCATAAACCAAACAAACATCTTATGGGGAGGACGTTTATCTCGGGTAGATTTGAAGTTATATGAATTCAATAAAGCCTTTAATTTGCACTTATATCTTAGACATCGTTTATGTAAATATCATTTTTAGTTATCCGACGTTCCGAATCCATTGACTTAAATAACCCAAATTTGGAGTTAACTTTTAAAATGGTAAATCAGAAGATGAAACCTTTATATTGTATTCGACTTGCGTGTGTTAAGCATATAGTTTTTTGTTGTTGGCTTCGATTTACTTTTCTTCCGATTCCACCCGTTTTGTCAGTTCCTCAAGCATCTTTATTATCTCGGGGTTGGTTTCGTGTTCAACTTCACCTGGCCTTTCTGTGGCCGGTTCATTTCTGCGAGTGTTTTCCCGGGATGGTTCGGGCCAACTCTGCTGGGGACGCGACTTTGGTTCTGCAACTAGGCTATCGCTGCCTGTTGAGCCTGTAACATTTCGAAGATCAACGACAAAGTTATCCCATCACCTTCGACGTCGTGTGTACTCCGGGCCATCGATCAGGCTCCCCCGCGAACGCTGTTTTCGGGGTCGGTAGGCAAGTTTGCGTTGATAGCTACATGTGAGTTAGCATCGATCAGGTTCGCGATTGAAACTTCATTGGATCAATAGGGGGCACCTCGTTGCTGGGTACTACATTGTTGGTCTGCCCTGGTGGCCAGACTCAGCATCATCGTTCAAAGGAGCATAATGAGAGTTCGACATTGTTAATTGACCTGAAATTAAGATCTCAAAGAACAAGTGTAAAATAGAGTGCGTTATGAAAATTCGTATCAAATTATCACTATTATCCCTAACTCCACGGTGGGCGCCAAACTGTTTACCCTAAAAAGCGGATAATAATTGAATTTATATGTGGTTTTAAGAATATGTGGATTAATTCAATACAAGTGATTAATAGCGTTAGATTAAATAAATGAAAAACGTAACAGATAACCAAACTAATGATAACGATGATTCTGGCCTCGGTTGATGGGTCGATGAAGAATCTGCCCTCGATTCCAAGCTTATACTTATGAAGAACTTAAGAACAAGAATAAGAACTTTAAACAACAAAGAGAATTGAAATAAATTTTCTTAATATGCGTGTTACAATGTGTGATCTGAATAATAAGCTGTCCCCTTTATATAGTAGGAGAGTTTTACCGTAAGTACAATTCTAAAAAAGCTAAAGATCTTCTGTTTCGCTAACCACTGATTTTCTGTCAATATGGATCGAGATTCACACCGTGATATCCGGTTAAGCACGGACATCACGGCCCGTTGTTAGTCGTGTGCAGCTGTTTGGTAATGCTCTCCGAAGTTTCAATCCTCAAATCGGACCCGAAGGATATGGCCACAATATCCCCGAGGGCAAGTGTTTTGACCGAGCCCCGACATGAGGGGCTCCTCGCTCTGACTCCGATCCATTACAGTCACGTTCTTGCTCCGTTTAGCTCACCGGAAAGTCGAGTCATGCGGTGGGCTAGGTTTTACCCGTATACAGATAGTCCCCTCGTTTCTCAGAGAGTAGGCTTGCCGAAATGAAGGGAAACGACAGATGACTCCGGTTTCTTCCTTCATATGTTACGACGGGGAGCCGAAACGTCCCATCAATCGCGTCGTTCTGACTTCGGACACGTGTCGCTCATCGGCAAGTTGCCTCCGAATGCGAAGCATCGACTGTTTCCCTATAAAAGCCTCATTCCTTTGTTCTTTTTCTTCTTTCTGATCAAATCGCTATCTTCGAGCTTTCCAACCATTATCAAGACCTTCTTCAAATCTTCATATCTTCATTCATGTTCTTCAATCTCCATAGCAATCTCTAGATTTCTACCCAAAATTTCTTCAAAGCTTCATACTCTGTTCTTCATCTTCAAAACCATTTTTTTCGAAACTTTATGTTCTTTTCTAAAATTTTCAAACACTCCCTCAAATGATAATGGCCAAAACATCAAAAATCATTTCTCAGCAAATTGCCTCTTCATCTCTCAACCGGCCGCTGGTACTGAAGCGATCGCCCTTGAGGTGGTTGCCCTCGAAACGGCTTCCCCCGTTGTGGCTGCTAACGAACCAGCCGCCGAGCCTCCCTTATCAGCGTTCATTCCCCGGGGCTGCTCTATTGCAGATGACTTCAAGGTCGAGAAGCCTTCGCGCAAACAGGACCGGGGTGAAGGAGTCTCGAGATATATATGTTCTGTGACCGAAGACGTTCTTCTCATAGTTCGTAAGGACTACAATTAGGAAGGCAAGAATGTAATAGTTCTCGGGCCCGAGGATGCAGTTACTACCCACGTGGAGGGACACTTAAGTGTTTACACTTATCCCTTCACGTTGGGCTCGATAGATCCGATCGTTCTAGATTTTTGAAAGAGGTGCGAGGTGTGCCTCGGGCAAATCCACCCATCATTGTGGAGGATCGTGACCCTCATCCGTCACTTCGTGAACAAGATCGAATCTCGTCGGTTCACGATTGACCACCTACTTCAATTACACAGTTCCCGTATGTTCTGATGGTGATTGATTAAGCTTACACGCCGGGCCAGCAAGGCCCCATTCTCTAGTATCGACGAAGACCGAGACCGAAATTGGCAGGGATGCTTTGTCCGAGTGAAGATCGTGGATTTGATCCCCCCGGAATACATGTCATTTCTTGAGAAATGGAATGTGTCTCGTAAGTGCAACTCCTTCTTTCATTTCTATCTTCTCATTCATGCTTGTGGCTGTGTAGCTGTTGCTCGGGTTTCGAATGCGGTCCACCGATTAAAGGAGTAGATCGAGGGCATATATACTCAGATATCCTACTTCGAGCACACATGGAGCGGACTCTCGAAGGGCCGATGAGAGGCCCGTTCTCATGGTAAGGCCTCTTTCCAAGTAGCCAACACTATATCTACACCTTTCATTTTGTTAACTCCTCTTCCCTCTTTGTTGTTGCAGGTTTGCATAATACCACTAAACGTAGGCCTTCGAAAGGGGATGAAGATGTGCCCCCGTCCATTGATCCCTCTGTTGCTATCACGGAGGGAAAAAAGAAGAGGAAAAGAAAGCCCTCAGGCTCCCCGAGCTCCGAGATGAAGAAATCGAAGAAGCGGGTGCTCCGCAAGCTCAGGAGGGGCTTCGATTCCCGAGCGCTGGCCTCTGACTCCCTCCTCTGGCTTAGGGATGAGCCGAAGGATGAATCTATCTTCGTAACCCATGGGACGACCTATTCCGGGGATTGAGATTGACCCCCTTCAAACTCAAAAACCGACGTGGATACCCGGGGTGAAACTTCCCAGGATGCCAGTTCTGCTCCAAAGGAAGCACCCGGCACAATTGAGATCTCGGGGACGCCCTCCTACACCAAGTCTATGCTCGAGAAGGCCCAAGCAAGGAAGGAGAAATCCAACGAGGGGGCCAGGGGGCGGAAGATACCCTTCATGCTTTTTTCGACGGTGTGGACTCGTCCGCTTTGGAAGACTTCTCCGATCCGGGTGACCTGGAAGTTCCAAACATAGACACTTCCTCGGAGCATGGACCCTAGCCGTAAGAGATCGATTATACTGACCGTTCCGGAGGATGCCCGGGTTTTGTCCGCTCCTGTAGGGGTAGCTAGCTATCTCCGATGCCTGGTGATCAAGGAGAACCAGGTGAAAATCAATGCGGTGAACGTGCCATGCCTTTTCAATGAGGCGCAGCAGGCGCTGAACCGGGTAAGGCATCGTTCCATTCTATCTATCCATAGTTATCTTTGTTTGACGTTTCTCACGTTTTCTTGCCTTTTTGTCGGCCTCGGTTCTTCACCACGAGAGTTTCCTACGATATCAGATTGAAGTCATTCAGCTCGAGCCCAAGATCAAGGAACTTGCCCCGAAAAGGGACATGTGCAAGCTTCTTAGCGAGTAGTAGGAGGGGGTCGCCAAGAACCTCCAGGCCGAGCTGGATACGACTTAGAGGAGCATGCCAACTTGGTGGAAAAGGTAAAGGTTTTCGAAGTTAGAAATGAAGGTCCGGTTGCAAAGGCTAACAACAATACTTCGCAGGTCCAGCAGAAGATCGACCAGATCGACCAACTCCACAAGGAGATGGATGAGATCCAAGTGATGACTGACAGGTGAAAAAATAAGATGGACCTACTGGCCTTGGAGAAGGAGACTGCCCAGGCCAAAATGTCTTCGGTGGAAGTTCAACTTCGAGTGGCGAAGGAGAAGGCTGATGCACGAGCCCGACAAAATGAGGACCTCTAAGCTCAACTAGGCTTGGCCATTGCTGAACGGGATTCCCTTAGCAAGGAGCTCGAAATAACGAGGTCCAAGTTGGAAGCAACCTCGGCTGATGCTAATGAGATGGTGGCCCAGTACAAGGCCGATGCTGAAGCAACCGAGGCCAGCCTGTATGTGAGGCGGCTTTCCTGAGGGGATACCCTCAAGAAAATACATGCCCGAGGTTTCGACCTATCTACCGAGATGGAAGAAGCAAAAAGACTTGAGGTCGAGGCCAAGAGGCTAGCCGAATCCCGAGGTGAAGATGGCTCTGAGGGCTCTGAAGAATCCGAAGGCCCCAATGGTTCTAGTGACGAGTCGGGTTCCGGTGAATACCATGCAAAGATGCCTTAGGATTTTTTGTTTTTGTTTTTGTATCTTGTATATTTATTTTGTTGAGGCTATTTTTATTGGCCTTTGTAAAGATATTCCGGAATGTTTAATGTTTTTTATTTCTTTCGGCAATTTTCAAGTCTATTATATTCAGCGTCATTTTGCAATTGTAAACATTTCTAATGCCTTAGCACAAAATCAAACGTAGTAATAAGTCATTTTTCGGAGGTCCGAACAAGACCTGTCCTCGATGCAACTTTTGCTCGAACTTATTGAAGCTGGGAGTGTCTGGGAGCTTTCCCCAATATGCTTGTTTAAGTGTTTTTACACTACATCTTTACCGAGGGTAACCTTTGAACATGTTTGGAATTTTATTGAAGGCCTTATGTATTTATTACGGGCTTCGGACGTCTCCGAACTGTTTTTAGGGTGACCTTAGCCTTTTATGTTTGGGCACTGCCTAGTAGGTTTTGTGCCTCCGGGTTTCGATAACCCGAGCGGCCGAACTTTTCTCGGACGGCATTCCCCGAGTGAGGGTATCCCTTTGGATTCGGATAAGGGTGGCCCTTGGGCTCGATAGTTCCCGGGTAGGAATAGCCCTTAGGATCGACACTTTTAAGGAACAAAAAATATTTGTTAGCAAGATACAAAAATTTCTTTCATTTCTGTGTGCAATGTACAAGATTGTAAGCGTGTAAAAGCTCATATTATGGCTGAGGTGACCTATTCGGGCACGATTCGTTTGACCTTTGGACCTTACAATAAAACCTATCCACCGAGCCTAGACTTTTCAAGCACAAAGCTTATTTCCTTGCTAAAAATCTTGACCCGAGGGTAATGGCCCCTAGTATTCGAGGTCGGTCTTCGAGAGGGCTCGGATACTGTTGGTGTGACCATTGACTCTAATTTAAACACGGTCTTCGATTCTAAGTTAGCACAATTTACTATTGCCTTGTTAAAAACCTTGCCTGAAAACCCATTTGGGACAAAACTGGTTCAAAAGAAAAAGAGTGCAACGCGTGCTTTCAGACCTAACAGCTACATTCTCCTTTAGCTGTTGCCTGTAAGTGTTAGCCCAATTCGCAATGAAAATTAAAAAAAAAAATAAAGTGAATAGGGTCATACCTTAGCAGTAGTATCATTTAAATTGGGTCACATTCTAGTTGTTTGGTAGCTCTGCGCCGTTTCTTACTTCGAGCTTATACGAACCTTTACCAGTAATCCCAATGACTTGATATGGACCTTCCCAATTTAGTCTAACTTCCCTTCGTTCAGGTTCCGAGTGTTCTGTGTTACTCCTCTTAACACCAAGTCCCCGATATTGAAGTGTCAGAGGTTGGCTCTTTGGTCGTAATATCTTTCTATCCGCTACTTTTGGGTGGCCAGCAGGACTAGAGCGGCCTCACGCCTCTCGTCCAGTAGTTCTAGGCTCGTGCTCATGGCCTCGTCATTTGATTCTTCGGTTGCATATCGGAACCTGAGGCTCGGTTCTCCCACCTTGACCGATATTGGTGCTTCGGCACTGTAGACCAACGAAAACAGAGTGGCCCCGGTACTAGATTTTGAGTTCGTGCGGTATGCCCACAAGACCTCGGGCCGGATTTCCTTCCATTTTCCTTTGGCATCGGCCAACCTTTTCTTAAGGTTTTGAAGGATGGTCTTGTTCGTCGATTCCGCCTGTCCGTTACCACTAGGGTGATAGGGTGTTGACAAGATCTTTTTGATCTTATGGTCCTCGAAAAATTTGCTTACCTTGCTGCCGATGAACTGCTTCCCATTATCACACACTATCTCGGTCAGTATACCGAACCAGCATATTATGTGGTCCCAAATGAAGTCGATGACTTCTTTTTCCCGGACCTTCTCAAACGCTTGAGCTTTGACCCATTTAGAGAAATAGTCAGTATAAACTAAGCCTTACCAGGTGCCCATGGTAGGGGACCGATGATGTCCATTCCCCATTTGATGAACGGCCAAGGCGACAGGACCAAATGTAATAACTCCCCGGGTTGATGGATCATTGGTTCACGTCTCTGAAAACCATTGCATTTTTGCACGAAGTCTTTTACATCTTTCTCCATGTCGATCCAGTAATAGCTGGCTCTAATTATCTTACGAACCAATGATTCTTCCCCCGAATGGTTTCCGCAGGTGCCTTCGTGAACTTTTCTCAAAACATATTCGGTGTCTCCCGGCCCCAAGCATATGGCGAGCGGGCCATCGATCGTTCTTCTGCACAGAGTGTCTTCGGACAGGCTAAACCTAGCTGTCTTCGTGCCTAGTGCTCTCGATTCTTTGGGATCCGAGGGCAATCTCCCAATCTTCAAGTAATCTACATACTTGTTTCTCTAGTCCCAGGTTAAACTCGTTGAGTTTATCTCGGCATGGCCTTCTTCTACTACTGATTTCATGAGTTGTACGACCGTTCCCGAGCTGAGTTCATCATCATCGACGGATGACCCCAAGTTAGCCAGAGCATCAGTTTCGCTATTTTGATCCTGGGGCACGTGTTGTAGGGTCCATTTCTTGAATCGATGCAGCATTACCTGTAATTTATCCAAGTATCTTCGCATTCATTCCTTTTTCACTTCGAATGTCCCATTGACTTGATTTACCACAAGAAGGGAATCGCATTTAGCTTCGATCACTTCGGCCCCCAGGCTTTTAGCCAATTCGAGACCTGCAATCATGGCTTCATACTCGGCCTCATTGTTAGTCAACTTCACAGTTCTAATATATTGCCTAACTACACTACCCGTAGGCGGCTTCAACACGATGCGAGTCCAGACCCCTTTGCCTTCGAGGCACCATGCGTAAAGAGGGTCCCGATTCCCGAGGAGGTCCCTGAGGTTAAAAGAAATTCCTTTTCGACTTCGGGTATTAAGGCTAGTGTGAAGTCGAACACGAAGTCTGCCAAAATTTGAGATTTGATGCCGGTACGGGGTAGATATTCGATATCGTACCCGCTAATTTTCACGGCCCATTTGGCCAATCATCCCGAGAGCTCAGGTTTGTGCATTATGTTCCTCAATGGGTAAGTAGTTACGACACATATGGGATGGCATTGACAATATGGCTTTAACTTCCTAGAGGCGCTTAGCAAAGCGAGCGCCAATTTCTCTAGGTGAGGATACCTTTCTTCGGCCTCGCCTAGGGTCCTGCTAACATAATAGATAGGAAATTGCATACCTTCCTCCTCCTGGACTAAGACTCCACCTACCACTATATTGGATACCGCTAATTACAGGTACAACTGCTCGTCTGCCTTCAGAGTATGAAGCAAAGGTGGACTCAAAATCTACCGTTTGCGTTCTTCCAAAGCTTGCTGGCACTCCAAGATCCATGAAAAGTTATTCTTCTTCTTCAATAATAAGAAGAACCGATGGCTCTTATCGGAGGACCTGGATATGAACCTACCCAGGATGGTTATGCGCCCGGTTAGCCTTTGAACGGCCTTGACATTGTCCACCACAGTGATGTCTTATACAACTTTGATTTTGTCGAGATTGATCTCGATTCCCCGATTGGACACCATGAATCCAAGGAACTTCCCAAACTCAACCCTGAATGCGCATTTCATATTGTATTTCTTCAGTATGTTGAAGGTTTCTTGCAAAATTTTCCAAATGGTCCTCCGCTCGCAGGGACTTAACTAACATGTCGTCAATGTAAACCTCCATTGATTTTCCTATTTGTTCTTCGAACATCCAGTTTACTAGGCGTTGGTAAGTGGCACCGGCGTTTTTTAGTCCAAACGGCGTTATGTTATAACAATAGGTGCTGAATTTGGTGATGAAAGAAGTTTTTTCTTGATCGCCAAAGTCTATCTGGATTTGATTGTACCCAAAATAGGCGTCGAGAAAGCTTAGTATCTCGTGGCCGGCTGTAACATCGATCATGCAATCGATATTAGGCAAAGAAAAAAAGTCTTTATGGCACACTTTGTTCAAGTCTTTATAATCTACGCACATTCTTAATTTATTGTCCATTTTAGGCACTACCACTACGTTAGCTAACCAATCCGGGTACTTAACTTCCCGAATGGAACCTATTTTAAGGAGTTTGCATACCTCGTCTTTGATGAATGCATGCTTGACTTCGGACTGAGGCCTCCTCTTCTTTTTAACTGGGCGGAACTTCGGATCCAAGCTTAGCTTGTGAGTAGTTATTTCTGGCAGGATCCCTGTCACATCAAGATGGGATCAAGCGAAATAATCTATGTTAGCTATAAGGAATTCAATGAGTTTTTTCCTGAGCTCGGGAGTTAACCCCGTGCTCAAGTATACCTTTTAATCGGGTAAGTGTTCAATCAATATGACTTGCTACAGCTGTAAGGCCCTGTAAAAATTTTACCTAAAATCCAGGATTTCGTGATGCCGAAGTAGGCTAATGTATTGGAGGGTTGTAGAAAATCTTACGGGCTTTTTAGGTTGAGCAGAGTGTTGGAGAGGTGAAGAAAAATTGTTGCAGCACAGGGAATTTCGGCGGTCCATTATGCGACCACAGAACTGATCTACGGACCGCAGATCTGCTACAGAGTGACGTAGAGAAATGGACTAATTTTGGAGGTTGTTTAGCGGTCAACTATGCGACCGTATAATCGTTTCGCGGCCCGCACATCCGTCGCAGAACCAGCATGAAGATTTTCGGAGGGAGATTCAGTGGTCCATTCAGCGGCCGCACAATTGATATGCTGGCTGCAGACCAGCCCAGTTTTTGGTACCATTTTTGCGGTCCATTTTGCAGGCCGTAGACCTGATCTGCGGCCCACTCGACGACCGCAGAGCTTTGTTCGGAGGGTCCATTTTTTGGTTTTTATAACCCGACCCTATTTCGATATATAGACGTTAAGGACTATTTGTAAGGTAAAAATATGATATTTTAGAGAGAGAAAATGCTCTAGAGTGCGAGGGGAGTTCCTAAGCTAATTGCTCATCAATCCCTGTTCAAAAGTTAGAGAATCCACAAGGAAAACTCACAAGTTCTTCATTCAAGAGGTAAGGCTCCATATTCTAGTTTCACTTTCAAATTTGGTGTAGAAGATGGTTAATGAGGAGTGTGATTCTTGGGTGAGAGAGTGTTATTTATGCATGCATGTATCATTAAAGTTCATTGTTGAGCTCAAATGGATAGACTTTGGGTTGTGGGATGAAGGAATCCACCATATGAGGGACTTGAAATCATAATGCCCAACAAATGTTTGATAAAATGCTCAAATGAGCTGAAACCACAAACACCCCCCTATTTTGCGTTCAATTTTGTTATGTTTCTAAATAGATCGAAGTTGCTAAGATTTCCGGAACATTTTAGGAATTTAAGAAAGCTCAAAGCGAGGTGTGTTGGCTAAACTCCTCTTGTAGAATCGACTTCCATGATGTCCTAGTATGTTGCGATCATGATTGGCTCTATTTCTTGTGTCTCATGATCCGAGCCCTTCCTAATAGATTTGATTATTTTAAAATGAGTGTTGTGTTGAATGATGTATGTACCCAAAATGTGCTCCAAATGTTCCTATCATATCATAATTCCCTCAATGTGCAAGCTAGCATGCCTAATCGTGGTAGAGAAACTCAATGTGCTTAAGCCTCTTGTTTGCCCATATGTGTACGTAATGTCTTGATTTAAGAACTCTCTTATTGATGATAATCATGGTAACGCTTGAAAGTTATAGGGGTGAGTATGAAATATGAAATACGACCGACGTGGCAAGAACGATATTACAATTGTGGTAACTAGTGCCAATGAAATGGAAAGATGTGTGAAAGATTATGAAATGAGTTTTAAATCCATTAAATAATAAATTATTTGGGAGTATCATTTAGTCACTGAGGAAGGGTAGGTCGAAATAACCTTACCCCGAAACTACATGTGCCGATGTAGGAGTGATTGAAGGGTAAATCCTCGTGTTGGTGTGATGAGATTGTTTCCCCTTATATGGGATGAGATTGATGTGTTGAGATATTTCCCCTTAAATGGGATGAGATTACTGGTAGCAAGATGTGACGTGATGTCGACCCACACGACATTGTGGTGAGACGGCTTAGCCGATCGGGCTGATATCGGACGCTATGCCGCGCACATGGTGGTGTTATGAGTGGATGTCTTATGGTGAGATGGCTTAGCCGATCGGGCTGAGTTCGGACTCTGTGCTAAAAGCACGGTGGTATATCGGTTCTAAAGATCTCCCAATTTAAAAATATTGAAACTTACTTGAAATTTACTTTTCTTCTAACTTGACCCCTTAATACTAGTTGAGGCTCTTGTTGATTTCATGTTTCCTTCTCCTTTTATTGTTACTAGTTCTATTGAGAGGGTGTTTAGTTTTACATACTAGTACTATTTCATATGTACTAACTTCCTCTTTGTCGGGGGCACTGCATCTTTAATGGATGCAGGTGGTTCTATAGCAAGTGGTAATGATCAGTGATAGCAGCACACCTTCTCCTCAGCTAACTTGGTGAGCCCATTTTATTTCGGGGTCTTGTATCTCTTGTCCTTTGTGTATATTGTTTTGAGGTATAGCCGGAGCCTTGTTGCCAACACCATCATGCTATTGTTTTGTATCTATTAGAGGCTCCGTAGACATAGTGTAGGTGGTACCTTTGTTTTGGGAAGTCAAATTAGAAATGTTGTATTTGTATCATATGTTTCCACTTCTAAACTATGAACGTGTAATGTAATATTTTAGGGAAATCTTGAATGAAGTTCTAACGGTAATGAAATTTGAATTGTTCATGCGACCTTCTCATTGTCTCATCAATGAAATATACCTTATCTTTATTCATGAGTGAATTTGGGTAGAAGGCATTGTACAGGCTTGCTTGGTCGGATTATCTCGGTTGAGCATTGGTCGTGCTCCCCGAGGTCGAGGCGTGACACCAGCTCCTCGACTATTGACTTGGTGGCATCAAAATTGTCAGGGGCGATGAACGACCTGGGAACTCCGTAATCATAATCCTCACCTGCTTTTTGCTTCTCCGGTTTGATCAGGGCTGGTGTCTGTGATTTCTATTTAGTTTCTTCCTTCCCAATCGACTTAGGGTTCTTAGATGTGGAGAGGGCGGATATCGGGATCACCTCATCAACCGCCAACATTTCTTTTGCGGTCGACTGTTCTCCGTAAACTGTTTTGATCCCTCCCGGTGCGGGGAACTTCAATGCCTGGTGCAGTGTCGAGGGTATTGCCCTCATGTTGTGAATCCACGGCCTTCCGAATAGAGCGTTGTACCTCATATCCCCCTCGATGACGTAGAACTTCGTTTCCTGAATGGTTCCGGCGGTGTTCACCGGTTGGGTCATCTCCCCTTTAGTAGTTTCACATGCCATGTTAAATCCGTTTAAGGCCCGGACTGTAGGCACTATTTGGTCTTGTAGACCCAGCTGCTCTACAACCCTCGATATGATGATATTGGCCGAGCTACCTGGATCAATCAACACACAATTAACTCGATATTTATTTATGAGAAAATTACCAGGGCATCATTATACGGTTGCACAATGCCTTCAGCGTCTTCATCGTTGAAAGAGATGGTCCCTTCCGGCACGTAATCTCGGGTTCGTTTTTCCTTTGTAATGGACACCTTAGTGCGCTTCAGCATTGGCCCCTGGGGGATGTCGACTCCACCTATGATCATGTTGATGATGTGCTGAGGTTCCTCTTGCTCAGTTTGCTTGTTGGAGTCCCTATTCCTGAAGTGATTTTTGGCTTGATCACTCAGAAACTCGCAGAGGTATCTGTTATTGAATAACCGTGCCACTTCTTCTCTTAGATGTCGTCAGTCTTCGGTCCTATAGTCGTGGGTGCCATGATACTTACACATCAGGTTGGGGTCTCTTTGGGCATGATCGGACTATAATGGCCGAGGCCACTTGGTATTTTTTATGCGTCCGATGGCTGATACGATACCGGCAGCATCGACGTTGAAGTTATACTTCGATAACCTTGGTGCCTCTCTGGCCCCCATTGGCCTGTCGAATCCGTTTTTGCTCATGAGTCCCCGGTTATTATGACCTCGGTCGCTTATTTTTTTATTCCTCGCTGGGTTGTGTCCAGATCCACTGCCCTTTCGATCTCCGCTGTACAGTTGGTACTGATCTCTGCGCAGTCTTGGTTCATGATCGACGTCTGTTTTAGGCCTGTCATTAGTTCTAATAGGATATACAGACCTAGAAGGGGCCCCGAGCTGATCATCCTCCATTCTGATTTTCGATTGGTACCTGTTATGGACGTTAGCCCAAGTTACCACCGGGTACTCTATCAAATTGTGTTTCAGTTGCTATGAAGCCAAAGAGCTTTGGGGGTTGAGTCCTTGAGTGAATGCTTGAACAGCCCAATCGTCCGCATCTGAGGGAAAATCCATCCTTTCCATTTGAAACCTCGACACGAACTCCCTAAGCATTTCGTTATCTCTTTGCTACTTTAAAGAGATCTGATTTTCTGGTCTCGACTTTGATGGCTCCGACATGAGCTTTTACTAAGGCATCCGCAAGCATAGCAAACGAATCAATAGAATTAAAGGGCAGGTTGTGATACTATATCATTTCTTCTTTACACAAGGTTTCCCCGAACTTTTTTAGTAAAACCGACTCGATTTCGTCATCTTCCAAGTCATTTCCCTTGATGGGACGTGTAGGAGGTTACGTGTTCATTCGAATTTGTAGTCCTGTTATACTTTGGGATTTCGGGCATACGGAACTTCTGTGGGATCGGTTTCAAAGCTGCTATTGCAGGGAAAGGTTTTTGGACGAATTTCTTGGAATCCAAGCCTTTCAATATCGGGGGTGCTCCTGGGATTTGATCAACCCTGGAGTTATAGGTCTCCACTTTTTTATCGTTGGCTTCGATTTTCTTTTCTCCCGATTCCACCCGTTTTGTCAGTTCCTCAAGTATCTTTATTATCTCGGGGTTGGTTCCGGGTTCAATTTCACCCAGCCTTTCTGTGGACGGTTCATTTATGCGAGTGTTTTCCAGGGATAGTTCGGGTCAACTCTGCTGGGGACGCGACTTTGGTTCTGCAACTAGGCTATCACTGTCTGTTGAGCCTGTAACATTTCGAAGATCACCGGCAAATTTATCCAATCTTCGACGTCGCGCGTACTCCGGGCCATCGATCAGGCTCCCCCGCGAATGCTGTTTTCGGGGTCGGTAGGAAAGTTTGCGTTGATAGCTACATGTGAGTTAGCATTGATCGAGTTCGCGATTGAAACTTCATTGGGTCAATAGGGGGCACCTCGTTGCTGGGTACTACATTGTTGTTCTGCCCTAGTGGCCAGACTCAGCATCATCGTTCAAAGGAGCATAATGAGAGTTCGACATTTTTAATTGACCTGAAATTAAGATCTCAAAGAACAAGTGTAAAATAGAGTGCGTTATAGAAACTCGTATCAAATTACCTCTATTATCCCTAATCCCACGGTGGGCGCCAAACTGTTTACCCTAAAAAAGGGATAACAATTGAATTTATATGTGGTTTTAAGGATATGTGAATTAATTCAATACAAGTGATTAATAGCGTTAGATTAAACAAATGAAAAACGTAATAGATAACCAAACCAATGATAACAGTGATTCCGGGCTCGGTCGATGGTTCGATGAAAAACCTGCCCTTGATTCCAAGCTTATACTTATGAAAAACTTAAGAACAAGAATAGAACTTTGTACAACAAAGAGAATTGAAATAAATTGCCTTGATATGCATGTTACAATGTGTGCTCTGAATAATAAGCTTCCCCTTTATATAGTAGGAGAGTTTTACCCTAAGTACAATTCTAAAAAAGGTAAAAATCTTCCGTTTCGCTAATCACTAATTTTCTGCCGATATGGGCCGAGATTCACGTTGTGATATCCGGTTAGACACGGACATCATTGCCTTTTGTTAGTCGTGTGCAGCTGTTTGGTAATGCTCTCCGAAGTCTCAATCCTCAAATCGGACCCGGAGGATATGGCCTCGATATCCCCGAGGGCAGGTGTTTTGACCGAGCCCCGATACGAGGGGCTCTTCGTTCTGACTCCGATCTATTACGGTCACGTTCCTGCTCCGTTTAGCTCACCAGGAAGTCGAGTCATGCGGTGGGCTTGGTTTTACCCGTATACAAAGATATAGTATATAAAAAGGTTGATGAAATTATGGAATAAAGTCCTATATCTATTTTTTTTTTATCACAATAAGACCAGCTAAATAAATTCTAGCCTCTTAAAAATAACGAAAGCTGAAAAATGCACTTTCGAATAAATGAGTTGGCAAATCATCTCATGTGAAATGCTTCATTGGCATGCCATATAGGAGCCGGGCCCATTTTTCCCACACTGAACACAGTGACCCGTATCCAGCATCCGGTACTCTCTCATAAATTTACTTGCTCCGCTGCATCTCTTTCTCCGGCGAACTACTCGCGATCTCATTTGCCGGCGAATTCGAATTGTACACTCCCATATTTCTCGCTCGCTCTTACTCCGTCCTGCTCCCAATTGCTTTCATTATCTATCGCCAGATATAAACCTTAAATCCTAATCCTTTTTTGAATGATTTTTAACTATCTAATACGAATTATGAATTTAGGTTGCAACATTTGATGCTAATTACCTGTCTTAAAAGATAGATTATTTACCAGTATTAATATAAAATTGGCCTGAATTGAACAGAATGGATATAGAGGATTCATACCGCTAACCGCAGCTAGTTTGGGATTGATCGTAGTCGTTGTTCTATTAATCAGAGTATCACCTATGAATTTATTTGTTTCTGCTTCTCTGTAAATAAAAGGAAACACAAAGTGATAAGCTTATAAAGATAAATTCTTTAACGTCGCAGCAGACAATTGGTTCAATCTAGGTACCCCTAAAACCTGAAATAATACTTCCAGAAGAGTATAATTTCTAAAATATTTTTGGTCTGCTTTTATCTGTTCAGATCACTGATCTTCCATTGTGAATTGCATTAACAGATTTGCAAGCTTTTGAAAAAATATAATATGGAGGATATACTTGTAGCAATTCTGTCGATGCTTCTGATTGTAGCTCTAGTTCCACTTTATCCGTTGAAGCGCCACCAGAATTCTCAGTCTCCTGGAGAACTTGAAGATGAAGCTCAGGTCTAAATGCTTGTCATTCTGTTTGATCTTTTTTGCTGCTTATTTGTATTTTTTAAGCTTAAAGGTGAAGGCCGAAAAATTTGACATCACCCTGTTAGCCTGTGAGAAGATTATTATCAAACTGACTTTTCGGTCTCAAGCAGACCATGTAACATGAGTACCTTACCAAAAAAAGAACATGTAACATGAGTATTAGACTGCAGAAATTACAGTGATAGCACTACAGGAATGAAATACATCACGCAAAATTAGTAAGAAGCTGATCTCGGTACTGCTTCTTATTATCTACAAATATCAGGTTGAGCGAAGGGAAACTGTAGTTAGAGCTTCTGGAACTCGTCGAATGCGTAGAAGACCAGCTTCTTCAGCTGCTAGTACTTCTTCGGCTTCTGCGACAATAGATTGTATTCTTTTCTCCAGATCCAATTATCTACTGTTGATCAATACCTTCTTCTTGTGTCATTTATAGTCTATACATCAGTTTAGTTTAAATGGAGTAACATAATAAGTGAGGATTCATATAGTTGACTCCAACTTGTTTGGGACTGAGCATTGTTGTTGTACATCAATTTAGTTTGTTCATTTTGATATTTAGTTGCAGGTGGCAAAAAGAAATAGCTTATCATATTCACCTCTGAGCCCCTCTTTCATAAGTAAAATATGAGTGATAAAAACTACAGGAGTCTCATAAATCTCAATCCCTCTTAATTCACAATGAGCTTAAATAGCAATAGCTCATTGCAGAGACTGCATGCATCTTGTCTGGCACCATCAAACGAGAAGTTAAAGTTCTTACTTTTTGGGCAAAAAATATTCTTCCTGTTTATTTCTTGAAACAAATGGATGTGCTTTCTTCCCCTTCCCCCGCCCCTTCCCCCTCTTTTCTTTCCCTGAGTTTTTAGATGGCGTAAGCTGCTGCTCCTGCTTTAGATGCAGATCATTTTGATGTAAACAATGATGCATCCACGTATTTCAAATATGTAGCAGAAATAGTTGATGGGACTGATGATGAAGCTGCTGGTGATGGATATTATACTGTCAAATCATCAAAGAAAAAGGAAAAGAAGCGTCAGGAGCGGGAAGCACAAAGACAGGTGCCTCATATTTAACTGATCTGGTACCTTGAGAAATTTAAGATTGTGCTGACTATACCAAATCTCTTATAATCTTAACAAGAGATAAGACGAGTTAGTCATAAAGCAGGGGCAAGTTTTTCCCTTTAACAAAGAACTACATTTAGTTGAATGGATCTTCCAGACATTGACTGATACCAAAGCAGTTGAAGGAGGATAGTAGATGATTTCTAGCAGCTCAACCCTTTGACTTTAAAACTAATCACTTGTGGTTTTGCTGGTACCTGGAAAAGGCTCAGAACCACATCAAGCCCTAAGTAGGGCTCTTGTTCTTCTTATTTTACGGATTAGTTAAGAAGTTAAACCAAATAGAAAATTAACACTCCTAGCAATTCCTACTCCCACCTCTTTCTGTTTCTCAGACTTGAGATTTAAGAGAGAGATGTTCTTGCAGTGCTTTAAGCTGAAGATAGGTTGAGTTTTTAGGATGTATTGATATTAGCACTAAAGAATATTACAATTTACAAGTCAAGTTTTCTCATATTTTTTCTTTTCTTAGAAGTTGCACTCTGCTTTTATTTTCTTTTTATTTTTCGGTAATCTGGGGTCGGAGTAGTAGCTGATGGAGTTCTCAGCATCCTGCCTTATTTTTATCACAAGTAGCAAGATACCATTGAAATAAAAAAGATGGGAACAATCTTTCAACTTGAGATAAAGGAACCTACGCACTTATGTAGAATAATACCTTGAAACAACTTTGGCGAATGCTGATCCTTTAGAAATGCTTCATGGTTCGCGAAAACCCAATTAGCTGCAACGGCAATAACGTTGTTACTTGAGTAGATTGTTGAAACTGAAATCTGTTTGATCTTGTTTAACTTCTTTGATGGTGAAACGTTTAGTCCCCACCTGGCTCTTATCCCTTTCCTTAGTTAACCATGCAGTTATTCTTGTATCTCGTAGTGAAACCCCTAGGAAAGATATAACTCATCTTTTCAGTGCATAAAGTTGGCATTATCATTCATAATATTGTTAAGTAAAGCATGAATAACTCCCCCTACCCAGGGCAAAAGGAAAAGAAAGAAGAGAAACATAAATAATGGGTCAAGACTGACATTTCAAGAACCTCAAATTTTACCAAGCATGAATGAGTTTCTACTCTTTGCACAGCTACCAGTGGATGCTAAGAAAGCAAAGTGTAAATATTGGTCTTCTACACCACGTCTGCTGATTGCCTATGTAGATTTATGCGTATCTGTTGACTCGTGCAATTTTCAAAAAGTGAGAATCAGAATTTGGTATATGATGTCTTCCAATTGACTTGTAGGCCGAAGAAGCTGCTCGTGAGTCGAAGCAGACAAAACAAAGCTGCTATGATGAAATCAGGAGGAGGAAGGAGGAGGAACGTGAAGCTAAAGAGCGTGCACTGGTGAGTATGTGTGTATCTTCACTGAATCAGTTGATGAGCTGCATCATTCCATTTTAGGAAACCGGGATAATTTATGTAGGAAAAAGAAGCCAAAGCTCGACAAGCTAAAGAGGAAGAAGCTGCTGCATTAGATTTTGAAAAATGGAAAAGTGAAATTTCAGTGGATGCTGAAGGTACAACTGAAAATGAAGTACAAAATGGAAGCCAGGGGCTGCTTTTTGATTTTGTTGAATACATCAAGGTAATTCTATATGTGGCTGTTGCCTTGTTCAGAGAAAAGATCCACATATTTCTCTGCTTTTCCTTTTGCCTTGGGACTTGGTGGTCTTATTCTCATTTCCATATGTATATGCCTTTTTGACCAGTGTGCACTCTGCAAACAAATGTTTAGTTGGAATCAGCATAGCATTCTGTGACATAGTTTTAATATATGGCTTGAGCATGTGTTTTGGAACATTCATATCGCCACATGATTTGTAGCTCAGTGAAGCCTAGTTCAAATCTTGATGCATGGCCTGAGGATGTTGTGTAACATATTTCAGAATACATGATTTACGGTTAAGTGCAACTCTTGGATATGACTAGGTCTAATACTTTCCTATACTGTTGCAGAAACACAAATGTGCGCTGTTGGAGGATCTTGCTGCAGAATTCAAGTTAAGGACTCAGGTAAGGACCTTTTTCCACTATTAGCATTTCTTAGTTGGTTCCTCTATCCAGGTTTTTGGTAGAATATATTATACATACATATATATATGTATATATATATATATATATATATATATTTTAAATCTTAAGCCATCACCCATGTTGGAGTGTCCTGGATGTTGGGGGGTTTGGCTTGACCCCTACCATGTATATAGAAGGTAAACATGACAAAAGAAGGGGGGCATAGACCTGACCTTCCATATATTTTGGACTGTAATATAAGACAGTCTTCAAAATTTCATGGAAGAGTTAATCATCTACAGCTTCTCTCCCATGAAGAAATAGAAATACATCAACTTACAAAGAAATTGGCTTTGTCATATTTACTTCTTATGCTTGACAAATGCCATTTATCAAGAAGAAAAGGGCCTTTAGCCTCTTTTGGTAGATGCTGGAAAGAGTAGTAGTATGAACTGATGCCATTAACTGCTGCTCTTTTGGTTAGCGAGTCTGCAACTAAATTTGCTTCACTGTAACAATGGGTAATTTGGACTTCAGCTTGGTTGAGAATCTGAGTAGTATCCCTAAGTATATGCTTCATCTTCAAGCTGTTAGTATTCTTTTCTATGAGCATGTTGACCACAATGAGAAAGTCCAGCTCCAACAAAATCTGCTATGACCTTGCTGGATGCACCACTCCCCTCCATATTTAGCTGCTATGATCTCTGCATCATTATTAGAGGTACGCTGGATAGGAATAGAGAAGGCCATAATAAGATCGCCATTCGAATATCTTACCACCCTTCGGATCCCTGCTATGCCTGTATTTATAATTAAGCTTCCATCTGTATTAATCTTTAGCATGCCATTTGTGGGTTTAAGCCATGTGACTTGCCAATACTTCATAACTGGTTTCATTCTTTCCACCTCTTCACAGATTCTCACTCAAGGCAAAGTCAATTTACACCTAGGGAATGCTATAGTTAAAGCAGCTTGGATGGTCCAGCAGATGCGATGCTCCATTTGAATATGCAAAAATCTCTTACTATCCCCAAATTTACAAGAGGTTCAGCTTTTCCAAATTTCCCAGAAAAATAATAATAGGGACGATTTGCAACAGAAGTTTATGAATTTTGTTTTTTGGATACACTTCCCACCACTCTTTAAGGATCCTCTTGACAGACAAATTATGGTGTGCCGAATTTCCTGCAAAGATATGTTGCAGCATCTCCTTGAATAAACGTGTCTTGAATAGCATCACATCTAGGTCTTCGGCAACAATTGCATCTAGACAGTGGTTGATTTCCAAACTTAGCAATCACCTCGTCAAATGGTAACTTACCATGATAAAGTCTCCGGGATAAAAAAGAAACTTTGAAAGGAATACGCTTGTGCCATAATCTGTACAAGGCTGCATTTTTATCTTTTCTAGTTCTTGTGATCTGCCAAGCAGACTTGTTAGAATACTTACCATCTTCAGCTGGCTGCCAGATTGCATAGTCCTTCTCATTTTGATCCCCAATTTTGATGTTAACAATGTGTTGGACAATTTGATTATCAAGTATCATAGCTAATTTGTTCAAGTTCCAAGTTCCTTCTGTCATATATTCTTTCACTGTAGCCTTTCTGCTTCCAACTTCATCAGGAAATAGTGCCAGAGTACCCTTCTCTGTCCAATTGTCCCACCAAAAATTACAATTCCCTGCATTAATTTTCCAGGTAAGGTTTGTCTCTACCTTCTTCCTAACTTGGGTCATATGCTTCCATGCATGAGAGTCACCTGAAGTCCATAGTTTGGAAACTGGATGAACCTAACACAATATATATTTAGCTTTAACAAAAGAACCACAAGGATGGTTTAGTTCTGAAACTGCACCATCTTTTCATAGCAAGAATGTTACTGATATCTTCCATAGTTCTAATGCCAATACCTCCCTCATCCTTGGGAACGCAAAGGTTATCCATGAACTCCAGTGGAACTTGTTCTTATCACCAGAAGATCCCCAAAAAAATCTGGCCAAATGCTTTTCCAATAATTTCAGGGTGCCTTTGGGAGGGCTCATAGCTGACAAGTAGAATATATGTTCCTAAGTTTTGGCTCTTAGCAGGAAGATGCAAAGTGCTGGTGTGATTTGAGTTACTTCTTTTAAACAGATCACTGCATAAAGTTGCCCAATTTCCTATATTGATAGGAACATATGATGTTTTGGTTTTACCTATGTAGTATTTTTGTTCTCTCTTTTGTTGCTGATCACAGCCGGTATGTTATATTTGACAGGAGTGCATCAATAGAATCAACTCGCTAGAAGAAATGGGTAAGTTTTTTTCCTTCTCAGACAATTGATTGGATGTAGTTGGGCTTTCAAGACTTCTGGTTTCCACAGTTTTGGCCATACTAATCATGAAAGACAGTGCATGATGTCTTTACTTTTGTAGTGCGCTTATAATGAAGAATTGGTTGCTATTTTTCTGCTCAAACAACTTGCTTTATTTAGTTATATATGGAAATTTGAAGACTTGCTAAGCCCCATAACTTGCCCATTTTGGCTGCGTGATAAGATGTCTGATGTGCACTGAAAACTTCTTCCTCCATAGGGGAACAATAGGTACAACGTCAAATATACTTCAAACTTTGATTCACGCATCTTGTCCGTAATTTGTTACTCCTCAACCCATAATTGTCTGAAACGTAAGTTATTTTGTCTAATAGGAGATTGTTTGGGTCCTTCCTCGCTTGATTCAAAACATATAGAATAGAACTTCATATTGTAGGTAAATATTTTTTCCAACCTTGTTCAACTTAACAAGTTGCTTTGTAAAATCTTACTTTTGAATAATGCCAAGGCCAATGTGTTTTCATCAGGGAGACTATCTGGTGTCATGGATGACAGAGGGAAATACATATATATCTCACTGGAAGAAATGAAAGCCGTGGCTGAAATATATCAAGCGTGTGAGTAGGGTTAGTATCTCACACCTAGCTGGCAAGTCTAATCAATTCATAGACTTGGAACTAAAAGTGCAGTTGGTTGAAGATGGAGTCAGCATTGAGGTGATAGCTGCTGCCTGATTTAGTGTGAGTACGTCTTGTTGACTTGTCATGGTTATGATTGCAAAATTCTATGCGTAACAAGTGCTAGAGTTAATGACAGCTTTATCTCAAGTTAAATGCTTTTCTTATTCTTCTTCTTTTTCCCTTTTTATTCAGGTGTATGGTGTTATAGTAAATTCCCGCACTCAGAAATTCACAGAGATAAAGTTGATGCTGATGAGCTACTGCATTTGGAGTGGATAACTTCCTGCTGTTTCCTATGCTCTCTCGGGTCCATACCTGGCAAGTTTTTGAGATGTATATAGGTCAAAACTAAGTTTAGTGAAAGGACTTGTGGTTATCTTGTCCCAGGATGGCAAAGTTATGAACAGTAGTTTCTCCGAAACAGAACCTATAATAATAAGTGAACTCACTTTAATGTTTGCAAATGGTGGCAGTCTTGCGTGCTGTAGATATTTGTTTCTTCGTTATTCACTTAATCAGGAGTCACCTGACTTAAATCAGAGAGTTCTTTGTAGTTTTGTTATCATGTTGAGAGTTGTCACTGTCTCTATTATGCAGCAGCAGTGACTCAGTTGTCCAATTAGAATAATGTAGAAACAAAAGCCATGGGATGAAAGTTTTTACGATGATATTATTTGTATTTCAAAGAGCAGGGTTAAATTCTAGCTCACTATTTGATTTGAAAATTTGGGCACTTTTTGTAGTATCTGTATTTGGTTTGTCTATAAAGCCTAGAAAGCCAGGTCTGTCACTAGCCTTTGGGAGATCCTGGCATAATCAACGATTCAGCTCCAACTGACATTGTTGTTATATGCCCAGTTTTATACTTAATTAGTAAATTTCTCCGCACTTCGCGCGGTGTGAACTTTTTTTAATTATATTATGAATATCTTTCTCTAATAGTTGATAATTAAAAACAACCAAAAAGTAAGTGTATACTATTAGTGTATTCAAATATTTTTTCAAGAACCGGTTGAGGCCTTTAGTTAGTTTTCAAGTTACTGTTGACATTTTGTTTGAAAAGAAAAAATTGCAAAAACATTGTTAACTTGAATTTCTATGTTTTTACATAATGTTTGTATTCTGCCTTTATTTTTTACAGATATTTGAATGCATATTTATCTCTCGCAAAATTAACTCTTCGTTTTTATCCTTAAATAAGTGTAAGTGTATATATATTTACATGCATATTATTACTTGGTATTAGTGAGTATAAATTTTATTTCTTTTCTTAAAAAGTGAAATTTAATGCTAAACAATTCATAAGTGTTATGCATGATGTTCAAACCAACTCGAATCAAACTGACATTAAGAAACTGATATACATTTGGTTTGATTTGACTCAGTTTGATGTTGAGGAGATAAGAAAAATCAACTAATATATAAATATTTTTATTTTTTACATAATGTTTAATCTTTATACAAGGATTTTCTTTAAAAAATATATCTAGATATATTTGTGATTTAATTTTCTCGTGAGACGTAATATTTATTAGAGCTTTTACGGTCATTCAATTTCATTTCATTTAAATAATACTTGAATATTCTAACGTGCACGATACCTTTTCATCAAATGTTGTTGACTTCTTCACTTGTAATTATGGAAAAACAAACAACAACAAAATTTAATTTGAAGTCAGCACCTAATTATAATTTAAAGTCACTACCTAGCAACAAAAACGATCAGTTCAAGTAAGAGTAGTGGTATAAGGTTAAATGGTGAAAAATCTATATGAACAATATAAATGCCCGTGTTAAGTCCTACAAGTCTATTTATATGTACCCCATTTATAGCTGACTCCATTCTTGGTAAAGAATTTCTACTAACGTTAATTCCAACAAATAAGAAATTATCAAAATAAGATAATCATCTGTCGTGACATGTTTTGGATATCTATTTATAAAAATTTTCTTCACAAATACAGCAAAATAAAATAGAATAAAATAGAAGTATATATTAGAATAAAAAAAAAGATCACAAAAATAAAAGAAGTTTAATTTCTATACATCGACAATCTAAAGGAATTGAATACTATCAAAGCTCCTGACAAATAACTACAAATAACTGATCAAAAAATGAAGAAAAATAAAGATCGTTACATACACAAAAAAATAGTTGAAAAAGAACTTAATGCTTTGCAATAAATAAATTAGATCATCTTCTAATGATCACATCGAAATGTGATCAATATTAAAAATAAAACTCCTCCGCATACTAAATCAATTGAAGAAAAAGAGATAGCACTATTATGAATAACATCTATGTAAAATACACAAATCTATTTAAAATAGAGGAAAATTGCATAATTTTTTCTTTTCGCCTTAAATAACGATTATTCTAGACAAAATTGTACGTTTATATTGAATTAACAAATTTGATATTTATGTATTCAATCTAATCATAATCAATAAAATAATTACATAGTCTAAATCGTAGAAATCTAAAATGAAAATTTGGAAGCCTATTACAAATTGTACATCCAATACACTTATTTTAAGCATTTTTTTTAACACGTACGATATTGCAAATGCACTATTAAACAAAATAACTATGCTTTTCCTTTGTTGCTCAACAAATTAAGAGATTCTTTAGTTTCCTTCCTTTTTTTTTTTTTTTTCCTTAAGGGAGTATCTGCGGGAAAAAAATCATAGAGTAGAGATAGAGTTACCTCTCTAAAGAACAATCACGGGGTTACCGTCTGTACTAAGATATTTAATCTTATTAAGGAACGGTCACACCTTTGGCTAAAAGGGCACTTGGTTGTAGTATAGAGAAGATAAGTTTCATCTTCAACCCAAGTTCCTTCAAAGTTTTTGCAGCTCTGCCGTGGATAAAATGGATGATGCATTTGCATTTGCTATTTTATGGTGAAAAAGAAGAACAAAAAGACTTAATGTTAATCATGACTACTACTCTTAATATTCTTAAAGAAATTTCAGCCACCTTGCAAGCAAAATGTGTAATCTTAATCTTTTAAAGAGAAAAATAGGAACAGAATTGTCTCTTTTGCGACGTCTGTCCTTTGATGTCCCTGCAATTAAGTTAGCAATAAAGATGAGAAGTTTTCTGTAACTATTTTTATGATTATTGAGATGTAATGAGATGCAGTGATACGAGGGTAAATGATAGAGACTAGAAGTGCACTAAACTATATAGAGAATCTGGTTCTCTATCAGTTCTCACAGAACACACACAGAGCGGTAAGTAAATAACACAACAATATTTTATGTGAAAAATTCCCAGCTCACGGGATTAAAAATCACGACCTACACTCGTAGGATTTCAACTTCACTAACCGAGCAACATTAGAGTACAACTTACTATAACCTAGGAATTGAACTCTTAATCCATCACCTACTTGCGATAACTATATTGCAAGCCTCTTTGTAACAACTCTATTACAAAGCAACAAATCTTGACTAACTCTAGTCAAGAAACTAAACCAAACAGTGGTTTAAATCTGTCCTACAACGACACTTCTTGAAAATAGTGTAGGATTACAAATGAAGAACAAATAACAAAGATTCAACAAACCTAAGGACTTAAGATATCTTCAATCTTTGGATCTGGTCCTTGAGGTTGCAGCTGCTTTGTTCTTGAGAGAGATGGTGGCTAGCACTTGAGAGAGAAAATCAATTTAGGTTTTGCAAGTGTTAGGCAATGAAATCCTTGCCTCATGTTGATCATATGTGTGTCTGAGGTCATTGGGACGATGTAAGCAAATATCTGATACAAGGCATGCTCCATAAAGTGACTGCTGCATTGTTGCGTGTGCAGTGCAGCGGTTTTAACAGCTGTAAGCAGTTGACATGTACTGTGACCGGAGGAACTGATCTCTATCTGTTCCCTCTTTTGTTCCCTCTTCTGTTCCCTTAACTAATTTCATTGAGAGTTGAACCAGACATCTGACTAGTTACTCTGAACACAAAGGAATTAATTATTTCAGGTTCCTTATCTGGTTCTTCCATGAAGTTTGTTAAATCATTAAAACAAAGGACACATATCTTATCAATTTTTCTCTTTTTGATGATGACAAACTTGGAGTTGATATTTCCTCCGAGAACCATATCTTCCACATTGTTCCCCTGCAGAATAGCCATATTTTCCTTGAGAAACTTTCTCTATCTGGTTCTCATATAAAGTTTGTTAAATCATCAAAACACAAAGGCACATAACTTATCAATTTTTTCCTTTTTTGATGATGACAAACTTAGAATGAAGTTCCCCCTGAGAACAAGATCTCCATATTGTTCCCCCTGCAGAATAGTCATATTCCCCTTGAGGACCTGTTTCTCACATGTTCCCCTGCTGATCAGACCTATAATCAACATGTTATCAGCAACGTTCCTCTGCGAAGCATAGCTATCTTTCATGCACAACACAACATATCAATTCGATTCTGTCTTGTTGGCACCTATGTAACTTCCCCCTTGTGGCATCATTGAAAAGAATAACAAAAGAAGCACAACCAAAAAGAATTTCAGCAACATTAACTCATACCACTTGGGCAACACAGCATAAACAATAACAAGAACAACAAGTGAATGTCATTGAACAAAATAGAGTGATTGCCCATAGTAGAGTAATTATAACAAAAGCACAGTAGTTTCAACAATACAGAATATGACAATTTAAACAACTAAAGTACCAACGTTATCAAATATAGGGATCAAAAGAAGACATGAATTCGAGAGAATTTGAAAGGAGTGAAAAACATGGATCACTAGGCAGGAAGAAAAGTAAGGGGCTAAGGCCTTGATGCGCTTGTACATTCGTTCATTCACAACCCTTTGATCAATGATCATCTGCTCTTTCAGGTCCTCCACCTATTTCCTCAATCTTTTGTTCTCACCCTTCAACTTAGCATTCTATTCTGCCAAGGGTCCACGGGGACCTGATTCTCTACCTATTTGAGCAGGCTGAACCATCAATCAGATCACCAAGAATCTCCCCAAGCTTCTCCTCATCAAGAACAAACTCAGTCCCATGTACATATAGCATCATAGTATCACATACAACATAATAGTTTTTACTTCTTCCTCATAAACATTGGGACTTGGAGGAACAGAGAGGTGATTTTATTTTTGAAACTCAACAATGTCAAGAAGTTCATCTATTTTACAGCAATATCAGAGTCAACATTCTGCCTAACTACAATTTTTGAGACTTCAGAGTCTTCTACCTCTCCAAACCCGATAACTCAACCTTTTGCTTCTATAAGGAACCAGGTTCCTCACTCACACTATCCTTTCTTTCACTGAGCGGTCATGTCTCCCTCTTCTTCTTCTCAATCTGTTCACCCTTATCATCTGCTACATCTTTCTCAGCCAACTTTCTTTTCTCTATTTTTTTTAATTCTTTCTCATAAGTGAAGATTTTTCCACTTCATTATTTCTTCCACAATCACCACATTAGCAGGTCACACCACTTCATCATCAATCAGCTTACTTTTCATCAATTCTTTTTACTGGATCGGAGGTTCGTTTAAGCATAACTCAAGAGAAAAAGATCATCATCAGAATTAACATCCTAAGAAGGATTTGATGGTCCAAGTCCCTCATTCAGTTCTCCCTTTTCCAGCACATTCCCCAATTCCTCCATCCTTCAAGGCTTCTACAAATCCAATAACAATTTCAGTCTTACTCTCTAGAATATTAGATCTACCCCGTTCCTTTTCAGTTAAAGTCCCATCAAAATCTACCAAAGACTTCATGGGTTATTCAGATGGAGTTAGGATTTTGGAAGGTGACAGAGTTGGGTTCACTTCTGGCGTATTTGGAGAGAATGATTCTCTTTTATATAAGGTTGATTTAGTTTTGAAGAAAAGAATCGGTTTTGGTTTGGTGTGAGAGAAGAAAATAAATTTTTTTGGGGTAATGGGTCAGTTCAGAACAGTTTAACATTTTGGACTTCAAAAATTAAGAGATAGGTGGGAATAAATTAATGATATGACACTTCAGCAGTTTAAAAAGGTATATAAGTATTGAAGAGGCTAATAACCCGAGTCACAAGAACCAGGCTCCTTGACAGTTTTTGAAAATTTGAGCAAAAACTCCTAGAATTGCAATGTCACTCATACTTGTTTTCACTTGAAACTGTTATATGTGTATACCTGTAACGGTATCGAATTGAGTTAGATGCCATGAGAAAAATACTTTTTAGCATTGTACCTTTCCTTCTTTACATAGCCAATCATCTAGGGACCAGGTCCTTAGTTGAACTTGATCAACCCCAACTCTAGGTTACCTCTTTCAAAGTGTTCTCTTCTCAGTTCTTTGGTGAAGATATCTGCTACCTGATCTTCCGTCTTGCAAACCTTTCATACAAATAAGCCATCTTTCAACATTGTCCCTCAAAAAGTAATATCGCACATCAACGTGCATTGTCTCCTTGTGCTGTACCGGTTTCTTTGCAGTGTTTAGAGCACTTGTATTATCACTCAACAATGGCATACAATATGTAAACACACCCAAATCTTCTCGTTGTTGCTTGATCTACAGTAGTTGAGCACAACAAGAGGCAACATTCACATATTCAACTTCAATAGTAGAAAGAGCCACATGGTTTTGTTTCTTTGTACCCTATGAGATCAAGCATGACCCTAGAAAATATGCCATTCCAGATGTTCTCTTTTTGATCCACCAGATATCCAACATGATCAGTATCAGCATATCCAACCAAGTCAAAATTATCTCTTGAAGGATAGACGAGGACTAGGTCCTACGTTCCTTTAGGATACCTCAAAATTCTTTTGGCAGCCTTCAAGTGAGATTCTTTTGGGCTTGATTGGAACCTAGAACACAATCCAACACTAAAAACAATATTAGGTTTGCTAACAATCAAGTACAGAAGAGATCCAATGATATCCCTATACATAGTTTCATTGACAGGAGAACCAGGTTCGTCTATGTCTAAACGAGTAGTGGTGGCAACATGTGTATTAATGGTCTTAGCATTCTCCATCTCAAATCTTTTTAGCAGCTCCTTGAAGTACTTAAACTTCAGAATTTGAAGGACTAGGTTCTTCCATATTTGAAACATCATTGACATCAACAGAATTATGACTTCCACGTCTTTGTTCTGCATCAGGAGTACCTGATGCAACATCAAAAACCCTATGTTTAGCTTCAGTTGAGGTGATAGAGAGACCAGGTTCCTCTGTGCATTTTGGAGATTCTGCTGCATTTTCTGCATCGGTCTGCTTGAGTTGATACATCAAATCAGTCTTTCCATTTGCAATATCTGTAGCTTCACCAGGAGCATTAAATGCTCCATCTTTATCTTCTTTGTTATGTGACCCTTTGCTACCATTGTTGAGAACATAACATTTTGCATCTAAATGCTCTCAAGTAAGTCAGCTTGGGTTTTCTCCCATTGAGCAGTTCACAAAGAAACTTCTCGAGAAGGGACCTGATGCACTTGTTAATCAAGTAGCAGGCGGTGTTGACTGCTTCAGCCTACGAACTAGGTCCTTCATAACCAACTTGTTCAGCAAATAAAAACTCGCACTCCCCATTCGTTTGCGCCATAACTCAGCATCATCATCAATAACACTTAGGCATATTAGATCACCACCATTCAGTGAATCAAGGTCTGCAACATAGATATTTTTGAACCTTTTGGCCATCAACACCACTTCACCAGTTTTGAGATTGGTGACAGTGCAAGATTTAGACAAGAACTTCACTTCATTTTCCCTTATCATAAATTAGAGACTCACTCAACAAGCTATATTTCAAGCCACTCACATGGTACATACAATTTCAATTGTATGAGAGAGTGTTTAGCCAATTTTCCAACACCATGAATATAACCCTTCTTGCCGTTTCCAAAGGACACACTCCCACCTTAGAGAGCCTAGAGTGAGAGGAAATCATCCATTCTTCCTATCATATGCTTAGAGCAGCCGCTATCCATATATAATTTTTTGACTGCTACCTCTCACTCCAGCCTCCACACGAAATTACTGATTAGACTTAGGAACCCAAGCCAGCTTGGGTCCCTTATAATGATACAAAGGGTGGATCAAACTTATTTTTTCCCATGCAGGCATCACACATTTTCTTTTCAGGGAACCAGGTTCCTCAACAGTAGGTCTCTTTTCAACAAAAACTTTGTTTTTCTGTAAAGACTGGATTTTAGTTTTACAAGAGTCCTTGTAATGACCCGTATGACCGTAGTGAGTACACAACCAATTATCAGCCACAATTATATACTTGCTATGGGGATTATAGGAGGTTTTAACCTTTTGGAACCCGATTCCTTGCTTGTTTCTACTATTACTCTTGTACATAGATGTTATTACATCAGAGGACCAGGTACATTTAAGTGACTTATCAAGATCATTTTTAACCCTTTTCAAATCCTCCTGAAGTTGAAGCTCAGTAACAAGACTTGTTTTAACTTTCTTAAACTCACTCTCAAGCTCAAGTTGAGCCTCACTAGCCACTTTTTTTACCCTTGTTGTCCATCCATTTTTTCGTTTGGTTTTTCAACAAGTTATTTTCTCTAGTTACTTCTTCCACTTATTCCTTCAAGTCTACAATGGAAACTACCATAGCATCACTCCTTGTTCTATTCACCAATTTCTTCTATTAAACCATTTTTCTCATTAATAAGGCTATGATAGTCATCAATCGACACATTTGCTAAGGACATCAATTTTTTCTTGAGTAAGTTTTTTAATTTCTTTGAACATCAAGAAAACTTACCTCATCTTCCTCCTTGTCCTCATCATCATCAGATTTGGCCATAAGTGCAAATATTGACTCGTATTCTGAAGATGTATTGTTAGCAACCATCGTAGATGTATCTCCTTGGTCATCTTCACCTTCAGATTCACTGGAGGAATCTCCCCAATCATCCAAAGCTTGCTTCACCATGTTGTCAACAACATCTCTTCTTTTGAACTTTCTGTCAGGGACCTGATTCCTCTTAGCCGCCTTATCAGTGTTGGTTTTGTAATGACCCTACTTATGAAGAGGACAATCTTTAATGAAATGTCCAGACTTTCCATACTTATGACAGCAATCATTTCCTTTGAAATTCCTGCTGGAACTTCCTTTCTTTGGAATCCCACCATTTTTTGAATCATCTTTTGGAATCTTCAACTGAGATAATCGATGTCGGATCCATCACTACTTGAGTCATTGTTGGCAGCCTTGAGAACCAGGTTCTTCTCCTTCTTGGGCTCTCTTATTTCAAGATCCTTCTTTCTCTTCATCTCAAGTTTTCAGATTTCCAATAAGCTCGTCAATAGTCAGCTTCTTTAGGTCTTTGGCTTCAGTGATAGCATTAACTTGCTTTCCCAAGAACCTGGTAAAACACTGAGTATTTTCGAACCAGCTTGTTTCTTGGGATGACTTCTCCAAAGGAGTGAAGCTCATTGATAATGGAGGTGAAACGTGTGTACATATCTTGAATAGACTCATCGTCATTCATCTTGAAAAGCTCATACTCAGTAGTAAACAAATCAATTTTGGACTGCTTAACCTGAGTAGTTCCCTCATGGGCAGTTTGAAGAGCTTCCCAGATCTCCTTAGCAGACTGACAAGCTAAGATGCGATTGTATTCATCTGGTTCGATGCCACAAACAAGAATCTTCTTTGCCCTGAAATTCTTCTCAATAGCCTTTCTATTAGCATCGTTGTACTCTTTTCTTGTTTTTGGGACTATTACTGTTCCCTCACCAGCAATTTTCATAGGAACAAAAGATCCATCACAGATTACATCCCACAACTCTGAGTCCTCAACCATGATGAAGTCATGCATTCTTGTTTTCTACCAACCATAGTATTGGCCGTTGAATCTTGGGGGTTTATAGGTTGATTGTCCTTCCTCGAAGTTTGGTGGAGCGGCCATGATGAAGATCTTTCTAGGTGTTAACCATTTAGAAAGAACCTGCTCTGATACCAATTGATAGAAACTAGGAGTCCATCGAACTATATAGAGAACTTGGTTCTCTATCAATTCCCATATAACATACACACATAGCGGTAAGTAAATAACAAAATAATATTTTACGTTGAAAACTCCCAGCTCATAGGATTAAAAACCACGACCTACACCCGTAGGATTTCAACTTCACTAACCGAACAACTTTAGATTACAACCTACTGTAACCTAGAAAAACTCTTAATCCTCACCTACTTGCAATAACTATATTGCAAGCCTCTTTGTAATAACTCTATTACAAAGCAACAAATCTTGACTAACTCTAGTCAAGAAACTAAACCAAACAGTGATTTAAATCTGTCCTGCAAAGACACTTCTTCAAAGTAGTGTAGGATTACAAATGAAGAAAAAATAATAAATACTCAACAAACCTAAGGACTTAAGATATCTTCAATCTTTGGATCTGGTCCTTGAGGTTGCAGCTGCTTTGTTCTTGAGAGAGATGGTGGCTAGCACTTGAGAGAGAAAATCAATTTAGGTTTTGCAAGTGTTAGGCAATAAAATCCCTTGCCTCATGTTGATAATATGTATGTGTGAGATCATTGGGACGATGTAAGCAAAAATCCAGTACAAAGCATGCTCCATAAAGTAACTCTGCACTGTTGCGTGTGCAGTGAAGCAGTGCAGCGACTTTAACAGCTGTAAGGAGTTGACCTATACTATGACCGGAGGAACTGATCACTATTTGTTACCTCTACAGTTTTCTCTGCTGTTCTCTTAACTGATTTCATTGAGAGTTGAACTAGACATCTGACTAGTTACTCTGAACGCAAAGGAACTAATTATTTTAGGTTCCTTATCTGGTTCTCTCATGAATTTTGTCAAACCATTAAAACAAAGGACACATATCTTATCAGTAAATTTCACAAATGTAAACTTTTTTCACCAAAATCATATAACTTTATTTTCTCACACAAAAATCATATAACTATGATTTTTTTCATTTAAGTCATATAACTTTATTTTCTCACACAAAAATCATAAAACTTTTACTAACTCATACAAAAATTATAGTGGTCAGCAAATAAATTTTCCGGTAGTATTTTCTTATTTTACGTTTTTTATTTTTTATTTTCAGTCTAATAAATAATTACCCAATTAAAATAGAAGAAATATGAGTATATTTTTAGCCGCTCCTAAAAATAATACTCCCTCCGTTCCAATTTATGTGAATCTGTTTGACTGGGCACGGAGTTTAAGAAAAAATAAAGACTTTAGAATTTGTGGTCCTAAACAAGTCAAAAAGGGGTCCAGAGTATTTGTGTAATTATAAAAGCTTCTCATTAAGGGTAGAATGCGAAGTTTAAGCTAAATTATTTTCAAATTTAGAAAGGGATCATTCTTTTTGGAACGGACCAAAAAGAAAATAGGTTCACATAAACTGGAACGGAGGGAGTAGCTGATAAAATATTTTATATATATATATGTGTGTGTGTGTGTGTATGTGTGTGTGTGTGTGTGTGTGTGTGTGTGTGTGTGTGTTATATACATATAACATACACATTCTATATATGTTTTGGCTAGCAAATGCAATTAGTTTCGGCCGGCCAGTTAATTTTATATTTTTCCCTTAAAATAGGAATGACTCAACCCAACCTGACCCAATACCCATATATGTAAGTTAAATAATACGAAAATGCATTCTTTCCCATATAAAATTTAGTTCAGAATGCATGAGATTCTGACTAAAAAATAAAGAAACAAAAGGTATAATTAGAGAGCACTTGAAATAAAAATGCTATCAATTTGAATAAAAATCTTGAAAAGAAAAATTAAAGATAGAAGTATCATTTTGAAGGATTTACTATTCATTTTTAGTATTATTTTAATTTATATATATGAGTATTGGGTCGGGTAGGCCAGGTTGGGGCGAGTCATTCCTATTTTAGTTAGATTATTATTTATTAGACTGAAAATAAAAAATAATAACCCACAAAATAAGAAATTACTACTAAAATATTATATTTTTCGATCACTATGATTTTTGTGAGTTTGTAAAAGTTTTATGATTTTTGTGTGAGAAAATATAATTATGTGACTTTGATGAAAAAAAGTCATAGTTATATAATTTTTATGTGAGAAAACAAAGTTATATGACTTTAGTGAAAAAGGTCATAGTTATATGATAATTTGTGAAATTTACCCAATAATATGATAGTAATAAAAATGATCATTTTTCAGTGAGCGGAATGAAGGAAAAAGGCAAAAAAAAAAAAAAAACAGAAAAAAAGATAAATAGTAATTCTCATTTGAGAGATACCACATAACTCTACTATTCCCAGGATATATATCTATATACTAGTTAATTGGCCTGCACTTCGCGCGATCGGACGTATATTTTGTTTTTTGGTTAAGTGTTGTTGATACGAATAAAATAAAACATTTATAATACCCAAATGAATAAGTAAAATATAATGTGACACATACAGATAAAAAAAATAAAAACCAAAATCATGGGAATAAATAAATATGAAAATGTAATTCAAATATAACCAATAGTCAACCGGTCAAATATGTATTTTGCCCCCTCCAAGGAATTCTTAAGGATTTTCAAACTTATCAAAATGAAATGGGCAGGGAAATGAAATTATGACTCTAAAAAAAACTTTCGAAACACAATCGAAAAGTTTAATAATAAATTAATTATTTGCAACTCATTTCTTTTAGTAAAAAAGAAAGTCATAAAGAAATAGAAGGCAAAAGATTATGATAGCAATTAAAGCTAAGGAAGAAATTATAGGAGAAAAGAGCGTATAAACTATTAGAAAATCAAATAAAATACAAAATTATAAAAGTAAGGGGTAGATCAAATTTTATATATATATATATATATATATATATATATAAATTAAGTACCCCTTAATAACTTATAAGAACTCCATAGTGAGAGGGGGCTTTTTGTCTTTTCGATATTAAAGCTAGAAAAATCCGATTCCCTGATTGGGCCTTTTAATTATAGGTGACAAATGGGTTTTAAAATTGAGTTGGGGTAACTCTAGTTTTTTTAATTGAGTAGGGGTGATAAACTTTGGATTAGTGATTAGGGAGTTTTGACTCACCCCAAAGTTATATTTTTAACACTTTAACCCAAAGCTTTATTTTTTACACTTTACCCTCAAGTTTTATTTTTAACACTTTGACCCAACCCATATAAACCCGACAGAGCCAAAAAAAAAACACGCCAAATATGTTTGCCTGCGCCGTTTCCACCATTTTTGGCTCTTTTTTTTTGCTTCGTTTCTTCTTCTTCTTGCTGCTTCTTCTTGCTTCTTCTTCTTCTTCTTCTTCTTCTTTTTGTTCTTCTTGACTGGATTTTGCTCAAGAAAGAAAAAAATAAGACCACCTGATTTTGCAATTTTGTTGACTGGATTTCATTCGTGTAGCACTGGGAATTATTTCATAACTCATTCCATTGTTCTTCTTTCTTCTTCTTCTTCTTGTTCTTCTTCTTCGTCCGCCATTATTGCTCAAGAAAGAAAAAAATGTGACCACCCGATTTTGTAATTTTTTGACTGGATTTTGTTGGTGTAGCACTGGCAATTACTTCATAAGTGTTTTTCGCTCATTTGGTAAGTACAACAATGCTGTTTTATTTCGATTTTTCACCTGAGTATAAATCTACTGATTTTCCAACAACTTACAGTAGCTGTTGTAGTTGTTGCAACGTATAATGTGGTTGTTGCAACTTCTACAATAGATTATGAAGTTGTTGTAATTGTTAAATAAATAACCTACAACAACTGAGTGAGTTGTTGCAACAAGTATTCCACTTGTTGCAACAACTCAACGATCTATTGGAGTCAGCTTCAGTTTTTGTCTGAAACAGAACCCAAAAAAATGAAGCTGCTCCCAACAGATTATTGACTTGCTGCAACAAGTTGTATAGTTGTTGCAACAGGTGTTA